>CAJQZM010037611.1:34711-73011 GCA_907164665.1 Colias nastes | reverse complement strand
CCTCTAAAAAATGCAACCCCAAATGTAACTTTTCAATGGACCAATATTATTATTTAAAAATTTAATGGCATATTTTTGGCGCCATTTATTTTCGAATTTGTTTTACACAACATCTAAAATAGTGATTCATTACATTTAATATACTTTACTAAATACTAATATAACCAAGCCGAATAATATAAACGCACCATAGAGTTATAAATTAAAATTGAAATTTTATTTTGAAATAAACGACGAGTAAAACCACAGCATTTAACTAGTTATAACCTAGAACATGAAGCTATTTTATTCTGTGTTCTATTCTATGGATATAGAGTGTATATTAGCAACCTACTTCCATAACGTGACTGCGCATGAAAGACATCTTATCACAAATATGCTACAACATGATAATGCTAAACCTCTTCATCTCGATTGTCTGAGATAGATACATCTTATTTGTAGAATAATATAAAAATAAGATGAGAAATTAAATTAATAATTCTATGAATACATACTTCAGGAAATACATAAAAAAGAAAGAAATAGAAGAGTATCATAAATCTCAAATTATAATACCTATGCCTTTAATATTTTGTAATTTATGTAAGTTTTGATAAAAACACATTAAAAAAGATATGATATTTAGATTGGCAATAAGATTCAAACATAAATATATCTATATATATCGGACTTACCTAACTCTATTTTTTGCCTTCTAATAAGAAGACGAATTTTTATTATCACTATATAAAAATAAACAGTATACCAAAGTCAAATTTAATGCTTGCTGAAAATAAGCGCGCTACTATTAGCTCTATAAACAAGCCCAAGCAAGCTTGTGTTGTATAATTTTGTTATATTGATTTATGTACCTAAATGAATGAAAAATGAAATGAAATAAAATTGGACCTCAATTTTTACATTCGTTTAAAAAAATCGAATTAACTGAGATATCACGTGGATCTAACTAATTTATGAAGTAAGATTAACCGTATCGGACGGCTGTCGGGGATGTCTCAAATTACCAATTTACTTCAATCCAATTTATTTGAGGAAATTTGTAATTATAATTTAGAAATCTTCGAATTACACCCGCAAGGCGTTAATGTTTCAGTAATATTATATCTATTTTATTTAAAAGTCGGATTATTTATGATATTTTGAATGAAATTGAGAAATTTGATGATAGTTGTTCAATTTCTGAAATTTAAATTAATAGAAGTGAATGTTTATTAGATACTAGCTGCGCCCCGCGGTTTTACCCGCAGTGCTCCGCTCCTGTTGGTCTTAGCGTAATGATATATAATAGCCTTCCTCGATAAATCTGGGCTATCTAACACCGAAGGAATTTTTCAAATCGGACCAGTAGTGCCTGAGATTAGCGCGTTCAAACAAACTCTTCAGGTAGTATAGATGCTACATGAACTTGTTCGTTTTTAAGAAAATATTTAAACCCGCATTTTTATGTTTGTTACATGGGAAACCTAGAAAATAGTGTAATGATTAACCATAGAGTTAAATATCTTAAACGCAAAAAATCTCTACCGTTCATATTATTGATATATTTTTTGTATGAATCTAGCAATGATTTCTATATGTTAGGACAATAAAGACATGATTCATACTAATAATAAAATACAAAGTAAGTATACAGGAAACATAAGACCATCTCTAACAAGGCAATTTAAACCATACTTTAATAGATTCAAGGTCCATATTGCTTCAACATATTATTTTATATTACGTGTAACTATAATAATTTCCTTCAGGAAATGATGTGTTAATTGGAAAGTTAAATGAAAATGAACTTTACGAGATTTCTGAAATAGAAATAAAAATGAAACGTCACAAATAACTCACGTATTTTTGTTTCTTTACAAATATAAATTGCACTAGCTGTGCCCCGCGGTTTTACCCGCATTGCTCCACTCCTATAGGTAACGTGATGATTCCTTCCTCAAGTTTTCCTCAATAAATGGGCTATCTAGTATTGAAAGAATTTTTCTACAGTTGCTGAGATTAGCGCGTACAACCAAACAAGTTAATAAACTCTTCGGTGCTATAGATAATATTGGTATTGTAGGTAATAGTATTATATAATAGTTAATATACATATATTATACTAGCTTCCGCCCACGACTTTGTACGTGCATCCCCGTTTTTCCCCGTTCCCGCAAGAATTTCGGGAAATCCTTTCTTAGCGGATGCCTACGTCCTAACATCTACCTGCATGCCAAATTTCAGCCCCATACGTCCAGTGGTTTGGGCTGTGCGTTGATAGATCACTATATCAGTCACCTTTGAGTTTTATATATATAGAAGAAGATTAGTATAGTATCTATAGTGTAATATTATTTGATGACGAATATTTCATCCTTTCCTGCTGATATAGTCTACTATTATAAAACTAATCAATCCCTATCAAGCCGTATTCAGACCTAAGATCTTGTTAAGAAAACAAGCCCGTAGTTAGTTGAGTTAACTTAGTTACGAGTTACTCCCACATTAGGACAAACGTTTTCAATTGACGTAAAACTTCCTTCCAACTTTATAATTTATGCAAATACAAATAAAGTCCTATTTCAATTAAGGGAACTGTTGAATTTTGATATACCCACTACCCAGTGTCATTCATAATTAGGAATCTAACTTAAGCTGAAGTCTAATGTCTAATGCTTTCGCTACGGCAAACGAAACATATATAATATTATCTATTGCTAATCCCCTTATTTCCTATTTCCTTCTAATATTATAAATGCGAAAGTAACTTTGTCTATCTGTCTGTTTATAAACTACCTATCTATCTATCTATGTTTTCTTCACGGCCTGATTTGAATGTACATAGTTTGGTACGATGATAGCTTGAGTCCTGAGAAAGGATATAGCTTAGGTTTTATCATGGAAATCTCACGAGAGCGGGCGAAGCCAGGAAAAGCCAGCTCTATAACTTCTATATAATAGACAACATATCATTTATAACAATATATTTCTTCGATTCCCGGTCGAAGCAAGTGAATTTTCGAAAATCTTTGAATGCAGTTTTATTTCTTTTTAAAAATAATGGAATGTTTCCTTTCAGCAAAATTTGTTATCTTCAGTATTTCAAGTACTTCCCCTCCAGGGCCCATCGAAAATTTCCACACTGTAGGTATATTGTTTTTGAGGCTGTTACTTTTATAGATAAAAGCAATCGAGATTTAAAATCATGATTATATTATTATTAATGTTTTTTCTTTACAAAAAATGACGACTAAACATCCTATAATTAATGTTATTGTAACAAATTGTAGACAATATTTATAAATAAATAAACAGTTAATAAATCATGATTTACGTATGCCCATCAATTTGTCGCTTTGATAAATGATTTTTTACTAATGACGGTAGATATTGAATTATAGATTTGACACACGAAAAAAAGAAATTCAAATAACGAACATTTTATCTATGATCTATTCTAAATTCCTTTTCTAACAAAACAAACAACTTATTATTGAACAGTATTTATCGCACGTGGCCAATGAAATCAACGTAAAGTATCACAAATCGAAACATTAAAAAAGTCCGCGCTTAATTAAAATTGTTATTTCATCGCGTTTAACAACGCAAGGGAAAGTAAATCTTAAGTTTCTTCTAATAAAGTATATTTTTATTTGACAGTGGTTTCCTCGCGGTGTCCTTTGAAATAAGCCGATTTGAATATAAAATTCGCGTCCAATACGTTTTCAATATTGCCACAAGCTCGTCCTTGTTTGTATAGATCTAAGAAGATATAGACTGAACAAGTTGTAATTTTAACAATATTTATACTGGTAAAATTACAAACTGTTTAGCTCTGTTAACTATAACTTATTAGATCTCGAAAGCAAAGCGAAAGCGCTCCTAGCAAGGTTATGTTGTTTGAGTTCATGTATTTAATACATTCTGATTGATTTTAGCAGAGGTGTATTTAGACCTTTAACGTAATATCAACTATAAACAATTATTATTTCTTAGATAATGAATTAAGAGGAGGCTCCCTAACATAATTTCTGGCACTGAGAGACCGGTTACGGTACTAGACGCTAACACAGCCGTAATAAAGTTGAATATCGCGTGCGCTCTTTGATCGCGTTCGAGCTCGAAAAGTAAGTCTCAATTCTTATTTCGTTTATAACTAAAGTAATAATTGATCTAGAGAAAAAATATCTTGGGATTCGATAGTAAACTCTATTTTCTTACTGTTAACATTTATTTTAGACATAAAGTCCAAGTAAATCTTTAAAAAAATGTAATAATCCTTAAAAAAGGCATAATTTTTGAATAAAAAATGAATCGAGCGAAAATGTTACAATTACGTAACTGTCTTGTACATCGAAAGAAAAAGACCCAATAAATCATATACTAAAGTTCCATTTTGATTGTATGTGTGCCTGTTTCAGAATATTAATGCAAATTCACATAAAATTTAGGGAGCCTCACCTTAAATTAAAGCCATTAAGAATTCCTGTGAGTTTCATTTTAAATACAAAATCAAAAATTCTCAGAGAAGAAACACTCAAAAATCTAGTTTTTAACAGCAATATTGTAATTTTGATTTAATTTTGATAAAATATGTTAAGAATTTGTTCTGTCACCGATTGCTATATACAAATAGCATTGTAAAATATTATATTAAAATAAGGTGTCTATAACTTAATAACTCTATGTACATTTTAAACGTCAAATATTACGATACATTCGCTATATTTCGATATTAAAACCCTAAAACATATAATATTGCTAGCTTCCTAATATTTCGTATTAAAATTTTATAGATACGGTCTACTTCAAATAAAACCTCGAAATTATTATTTGGCGATATTATTACACAACTGACTAAAAAGAGGGTAAGGTTATCCTCATTTTCGGTTAAATCAATAAAATAAAATGGCCAAATTAACTAAAAATTCTTAGTAAATTGCCATTATTGCTTTTTCGTTATACAAATTGAAATTTGGTGGAGAAGATAAGATAATAAGGAACACGGTAAATTTTCTAGAAGGTCTTGATTTCCTTTCTACATGTATTGGAATATGAGTAACTCAAAAATAAAGCTAATTACTGAAAATCAAACACAAAACATAATAATAGTACATACAATAATGAAATGTTAAAATTTAACACAAATAGATATATAAAATTCCGACTAATATTGTACATGCGAAAGTTTCTGAATATGTTTAAAACTTTACAGTGTTATAGGACATTAGATACAGTTTAACCGGCAATACGTTCCCTAATGCTGTGAACTGTCATGGGCGGCGACCATCACCTACCATCAAGTGGGTCGCCTGCTCCATTGCCGGGGTTGCAATAAAAAAAAAAAGTTTATTTTTTCCCCCTATCACTCCTAGTAGGTGGTAGTAAATTGCAATAGAAGATAAAAATATAACTTCGTAAATATTGGTCATCTGATATCCTGCTTCTCGTAGCAATTGGGGTAATTACTAATTATTATCCTGATGGTGATTTCCCATGGCACGTGTATCTATTTATAAGTACCTATTTATATCTAGAATGCACTCTTTTTATAAAGAGATGAAATAATATGTCACATTTATAACCCGCGCAGATCATAGAGAATAGATCTGAAGATGGCGACTTGGTTCATCCATTTGTTTTTAAGCGGATTTTTGTTGAACTATATTCAGATAAAGCAAATCAGGGCTATTTTAATTTTAATTGAATACATATAAACAATACTTAACTACACCTTCATCAAAAAATCTAACTTATTTGCATGAGAAACATTGCACAATATCTTAGAAGTTTAAATATGCTGAAATAAACTCTAAATACTAAATAACTAAGATTTTCTCTCCTTAACCTTCCTATACTCGCGCCAATTTTTGTAACACCTATACTCGCGCACGGTGTCACGGACCGATAGTGTTTACCCCTACACTATATATATTTACTAAGAAAACCGAAAACTATAACAATTTTTTAAAAGTTTAGGATGTACTGAAACAATTTCAATTGACCATACTTAGTTTATTAATTATTTTACTGACTTATAGTCTATCACAAATCAGTCCTCGAATTTGAGATGTTTTTCTTAAGTACTAGGGAAAATTAAATTAAAAACAGAACTTCTTTTTCAAAACAAAATAAACTTCTAAATAATAATAATAAACATATCAACGCACATATTTATCTATGTTTGGCTTAGTTTTGAGCCTTGTCTGTCCATCTTTTCCCAAGTAAAAATCACGGGAACTTTCACTGTGTTTTTCCTCAGATATCTCTTAATTGTCATCGTCTTGCTCGGTGTCGTATGTCTCTTCTTGTACCTCCACGTTGTCTTCCACCTCACTGTCATTTTCGTCTTCATAGCAGAACCAGAACTTGATTCTTCCAGCAACAATCTGATTTGATCATTGTTCATTTTGATATGAAGTATGGCCTAAAAAATTGGTCAAAATATAATTTAGAGCAACATTCATACATATATTTTACTATACATACTTGATAAAGTATTCAAAGTCTGTAAAAATATATAAATGTACAAAATATATAATATTAATACTTACACAAAAAGTTGCACCTATACTCGCGTCGGTCTCATGGACCGATTGGCGCCAAATGCTATGACACGTGAACTTCTGCCGACCACGCGACGTGCACTAAAGGTGCGATTAAACGACGCGGGCTAGCCCGATCCTACGCGAGCCGAGCCGTCCGTGGAAATGCGGCTCGGCTAAATACGGACACAAGCCTGCTCGTTTAAACGACGCGGGGTAGCACGATCCTACGCCAGCCGAGCCGTCCGTGGCGGCTACACATCAATACAAAATAGACAGTGACATCTGTTTAGACGGCGCGTAATAATACAAGCCGAGCCCCGCGCCTTTGATCTGTGTCGAAAAAACCGACAAGTGATGGATCGTGCAAACTTTGCCGAGCCGCGCCGAGCGCAGTTGTTTACACGGCGCGTGGCGCGGCGGACCACGAGCCGAGCCAGGCTCGGCTCGCGTGTTTGCGCGTCGTTTAATCGCACCTTAAAATGAAGTTAGCCCCAAATCCGGAAACTTATAGCAAGGAACTCGACTTCACAGGATTTACCTGCATAAAAATAATTATGAAAATGTGTTTCGTCGGTCTCACAGACCAACGCGCGAGTATAGGAAGGTTAAAAGCATATCTCCTATAAAACCAATATAAATCATTAATCATTTAATTATTCATGTCAAAACAACTATAACTTACTCGATATTCAATGACCACATTACCATAATATGAAAGTAAATAAAATACCTTTTTACATTATTCAGTACTTCATAAAAACTCTTCTACCTCGCATTTGAGGTATTTTGCCGGTATATTTTTCATGATTTCAACACACGTCCCCTGAAAGAAATATTTCGGTAAAACAGTTGGCCCAAAGTTCATTATATAAGTTAAAACGTATTCCTTTGTCAGCGATGTCGGTAAGGGAAATAATTTCTAACGGTGAGGTTAAGCTGTGAGCATGTTGTTAAAGATTTTCGATTTTGTTTCGCTATCGGGTTTTGTGTTGGTACGTGAGTTGATATTTACGTAAAATAATTTTTAGTTTTTGTTCTTTCATTGATATTATATTATATCTCTATGAAAGAATTACATTATTTACAAATTCATCACTGAAGCACTGAAAGCGCGATAACTTTACGAGGAAAGCAACTGCGAAAAAAAATCTTCCTGAATTAGGCTTAAATTCTATTTAGGCTTCAGTTGACAGGCTCTTTACTATTACGTTTTTTTATAATTCGCTTTGAAAATAATGTGTGCATAGGTAACAAACGGACTTTTTATTGAATTTTAACAATTTATCAAATTAATGTTTAAGCACATGTAATGGAAATGGTTCTTCATAAATGTTTCCACGGATTAATAATTTTGAAGCACTCATTTTTTACTTTGACATTTTTTAGAAAACTCTTACCAATTATTAAAAAAGAATTTGCCGTCATTTGCCATCACCATCACCAATTTTTATTATTAAAAAAATATATAAAAAAATTCCCGCCTTTCCCCGCACCGTGCTACCAACCGCATGTTGACATTCAAGTCACGTAAGAAAAACTCGGCGTGCGACCGCTTTTATAAGTAGCCTACGATGAATAAAAATTAGATTTTAATCATGAAACCAGCCTGGAGTCAGCTATGTGACGTATCAGTGATTTGTTGGCGGGAAATTATTGCTGATATATTGAAAGAGATTATCCGTTTGTCGAGATATTTAAATAAGTGTAAAAAGAGATGTTAAAAAGTTGTATGAATTTGGTAGAGTTTTTATGAAAATTAAAATGTTTTCAATTATTGTATTTTGTAATTTTTTGTCAAATGCTTACCGCTATATTATATTATACGTATTTGTTTCGTTGTTAGAAATATTTTACTGAATAATATTACCATACTATATATTCAGTCAATTTAGTAGCTTATATTTATACTTAATAATTTATTAGGATAAAGAATTTTCACAATACAATAAATTGCAATAGGACAAAATATACACATGTATAAAAAGAAGCATGCTACAACCACCTAAAACTGTGATGCTACCGCGAACATTCATTTACAAACAAATTAACCGTCAAAACATTTGCTTTTAAATCGCGTTCCATATTTAAACAGCGAATTAACTGGCCAGTATCAAGTATTAATTAAAAAGAGTATATAATGGTCCTTCTTCACAATGGGCAGCGATAGGCGAGTAGAGACAATCACGATAGTGTAGAGCGCCTAAATTTCTTTGATTGGCCGTCATTGTAGATGTTTATTCATAATTGCCGTAATGGCGGCAAACATCGACGATCATTTGTTGGGCCAACGCTGCCCAATGTGAAAAGAGCCCATAAAGCGGGAAGATATATCAGCCAACAAACAACCACAGTTGACAGATATATACGTACATACAGTTAGGAAACTAAGCCCCTGCGATGAAATTATGACGTTAGCACTGTTATACCTATAGGGCTGTTACCTTTTTGATATTTAACCGACTTCAAAAATAAAGGAGGAGGTTATCAATTCGGCCTGTATATTTCTGTTTGCTTTTTTTTCACAGTCGATTTTGTGGTAATTTTGAGATTAAAACTCGTTAAAATACAAAAATGGTGTAGCCTAAATATGAATTTACAAGAAGAAACAATCCGAATTAATACACCTTGTAAAAGTAAATACGTTTTTATCAGTGCTACTAGCGGTCCGCCCCGGCTTCGTGGTACCTACATGTTTAACCTATCCTATCTCTCAAGTTGGATCGAACTGCACAATATGGTGTGCGAATTTTATTATAATCGGTTAAGTGGTTTAGGAGTCCATTGAGGACAAACATTGTGACACGAGATTTATATATATATATATATTATAAGATTAAGATATTTCGAAATCTTGTTTTGTTATGGACGCCGAAGGTTATTTAATGTACCTAAATTATTTATAATGCTTGATATTTGTATTATACATATATTCAATAATTATTTTAAACCAAAATTTACAATACTTGTATGTAGGTATACCTACTAAATTATTTTTAAAACGATAAATTAAATTAAATTAAAAAACACAAAATATGCAGAAATAAATTAAAATTATTATTATACGAGCATAGAACAGCATAGCATAGCATTACCTTTTTGTTTTAGGATGAAAAAGAAAATAGTTTGACAGGCTTAGTGCTTGACAAAGTGGTGACGTCACGTATCGATAAAAATACAATAATTATAATATCTATCTTTTATGTATTTATGTTTTAACATTTTGGTGAAATATATTATTTCAGTTTAATTTGAACACGTGCTTGTAGATAAGTTGATTTCGGCGATCATTTTAAAAATGCCACGTACTAATTGCGCAGTATTCGGCTGCTTGAATTCAACTATACCAATTATACCACCAGATGATTTTGTTCAATATGTCGAGAAAATGGATAACATTTTCGTTGCTGCTTTAAGAGAGAACACATAAACTGTAAAGTGGCTGAATTAATTTACAACGAATTAAACATAACCAGTTACTTAAAAAAAACTGTTCATAAGATTGAGAATATTTTACACTGTAAAATTTAACAATAATTTCCGAATTAGTCGTAGTAGACGAAAGTATTTTTCAGTAAATAATTTGTAATTTTTTTTCGAATAAAGGCATATTTATGTAATGGTTATTTTAATATCTATACATTTAATAAAATCGTAGGAAAGTCAAAACTGTAGATTGAATATTTTTTTAAAAGAATACTTACAATTAGATACCGAAGCCAAAAATATAGTTAGGCTACAATCTGAAACAATCGATATTTATTTTAACGTCATTGACATCACTTTTCTATACTATGTATCTTTGTCATTCAAAATCTGTGGATGTGTCACCCGCTACTATCGATCCCCCTGAATACCCTTATGATTCTCGTAAACACGCTTGCGTGTGTGCGTGAGCCATTTCGAACGTTTTGTATGAAGTTTCCTTACTGTATGTATCTGTATATTGTGAAACAACGGAGAGTACGTGAAATATCTACATGTGTGGAAACGTTGAAAAAGCTTCGCTGGTAATGGATAGATGTGTGTGTATTGGATGTGGTATTTTTATTTTTTACATTCATTTAACGTTCAAAATATGTATCGGTTATGTAAAATTATAAGACCTGGAAGGGAAAAATGAGTGTATTTATTTGTGTTTGCATATTTGTGCACTATACCTAATTAATCTTCTGTAGGCTATATAGTTAACTAGTTGCAATTGTGATTAAGCAACGTGGTGATGGGTAGTACTATATTAGAGGTACCTATAATGATTGTTTCTATAGTAGGTAAACAAAAACGAGTTCAAAAGTTTAGAAGATGAGAATACGAAAAAAGCTTATTGCTGAAATACATAAACAAGAAAAGCGCAAACAGATCAGAGAGAAAGATCAGGTTTTATCAAGTTTGGGCAAACAAACCGTTATTATAAGGAATGATAGGGATAACAGATTAAGTGTACATTTTGAAATGAATAGATTTGTTTGTACATACATTTTTGTAAAATGTTTGGTACATTTTTAACCCATATCCACCGCTTTTTTTATTAACATAGCAAAAGATACCACCTTCATTTCTTCGTACATCACTCCATGCGACGTTACAGTAGCAAATACGTCATGCGAGCGTATTTGGGTTTTTAGCTTGCCGCCCTGTATCTACAGTATCTAGTTATGCTAAACGTATACATTGTTTACTCTTATGAAGTAAAGTGAAACGTGTAGTCTTTTTCTTTGAAAATATTCAGCGATGTTTGTGAAATTTGTGGTATTTTGGGAATGTGTGTAGGTATTGATTGGAAGAAGGACATAACTTTATGATTTTATTAAAATTTTCTGTAATATCATTGGTATATTCATAGTGTAATATAAATATTATAAAAAATTATGACTATTATTATCTCTACATCTGCATTGGATTTTTTAATATAACGTATAATAACACGTTATTTAGAATTATTTATTCTATCTTATCCTTTCCTTCCTACTATTAATATTATAAATGCGAAAGTTTGTGAGGATGGATGTACCTAAGGTGTATGTTTGTTACTCTTTCACGCAAATACAACTGAACCGATTACAATGAAATTTAGCACATATGTAACAATAGGGTAACTTGGATTAACACATAAGATAGGTTTTATCCCGGAACTATGCGGGTTTTTGTTTAAAAACGCGGGCGAAGCCGCGGGCGTGAAGCTAGTATTAAAATAAAACACAGCGTTAACCGCTTAGCGCGGCGTGGGGCTAAATTAGGGACTAATAGAGTGTAAACCGGAAAAATGAACTGAGAATGAATTTGAAATTAAAACTGAAACAAACCATAATGAATAATACTTATTAACCCTACAGTTAATTATATTTAAAAAAATCTGACGATTAGTCGCCACCATGATAATGACAATGTGAAATTGACTGGATTTTGTGACTCTTTTTGCTTATCTAAAACGGATTAAAGTATGAAAATGGTCCGCCTACATGTTTACGATGTGATCAAAAATTAATTTATGCATATAGTCTATGTAGGTATAAGTAAATTTATGCATTGAAACCATCGATAACTCAAAGAAAAAAATTTCATATTAGAAAAAACTGTAGTATAAAATGTAGCTTGCTCTATAAAAAGATGTTGTAGAGTTCGGTTATTTGAATGAACGCGGTAACCTCAGAAACTACTGGATCGAATGAAAAAAATTAAAAACTGTCTTGTGTTGTCTATCATTTTTATCGAGGAAGGCTACATAGTATAAAGCAAAGTTCGCTTCTCGCGTCTGTCTGTATGGCTGTATGTTTGTATGATAGCGCGTTTAATTTAACGATTAAATTATATTTTAAAAGTAAATCAATTGATTAACTTAACTTTGACATGTATGCTTAGATTTTTAAAACTACACAACATTTTTTTTGCAGTTTGTTTATAGATAGAGTGATTCAAGAGGAAGGTTTAAATATAATTCAATAGGTTTTAGACGAAGCGGGTGAAGCCTCGGGTGGAAAGCTAGTATTATATAACATCACGCTCCGCCCAATGACCGGAGTGACAATGAAAAATATTGCCAAAATGCGTGGGCGAGCTAGTCACAATACGTCATAATATTTTGAAAGTCATGCCAATCAGAACACTTGAAATTTTCAACAAGTAGAATATATTAGAAAAATAATTCGTTCAAAAAAACTTTCGGAAAGTTTAATGGATTTACAAGTGTGGAGATTATCCTGCTTTGTTAGGGAAAAGTTTTAAGTACCTATACTCGAACGTAAAAAAGAGATTTAGATTTGGTATTTTATCGTATTTTTTCGCCCGTTATCGTCGAGATAAAGATCGCTTTGTTTAGAACGATACGGCTTTTCTTTGAGGGTTTTCATATTTTTCAGCAATTAAACGCCTTTGTTACTCCGTGGTAAAGGAAGAATTTTTGGTGATGATACAAGTTTCAAAAAGTGTATAAATAAATGTCTACTATATTATATTGTAAAATAAATATAAACGTTTAATTAATTCTTGTGGTATTTACTATGAAGATGAAATACACTAGTGACTAGATAATAGATACTAAAATAGAAAAAAGAATAGGAAATGGCTGAAAGAAATAATGACCTAAGCTTATTTTTTTTTTCTAATTGTCATCTTCAATCAATGATAGAATTCGACGAAAGCATTAAAAAAGGCCTCCACTACATGTTTCTATTTATCCACGACAAGCATCGAAACTATTCAATAGATTTCGACTTTGTAACTGATTAAATAAATTTATCTAACTGTATCTTAATAAGAAGTGAAATAAACATGTTTTACCTCTTCTATATCACAGTTCTATATATTACAATAAGTAATATATCCATCTGAATATCAAACAAAAAGCAGCTCACAAACATTTATATATTATAAGAATAATTTACGGTACCACACCGGTTGGAAGAAAGCACATCTGTTTTGATTATCACCCTCTCTGCACACGTATTTTGGTATCTGGATAACTCCGAAAATTCATATTTGAATTAGAATTATACGCATCGCATCTATAAATATTATGTATTATTTACTAGCTGTGCCCTGCTGTTTTACACGCATTACTCTGCTCCTGTTGGTCTTAGCGTGATGCTATAATATAGCCTATAATAAGCCTATAGCCTTTCTCGATACATGGGCTATCTAACACCGAAATTATTTTTCAAATCGGACCAGTAGTTAATTAGTTTAGCGCTTTCAAACAAAGAAACAACTCTTCAGGTTTATAATATTAGAATAGATTAGAAAGATGGTAAGGAATAAACACGCTTTAAACCACGAAAAAGCAGTGGTGGTTCAGAGGTGAGGACCTCGAAATTCATATCGATATGGTTGAGACTCGAGACCAAGAGAACGTACAGGAAATAAATTGATTTTTCAATTTAACTGCGCAATTTGTAACATCTTACATCACCACTTCTCAAATTGACGACATGTAACATCTGCGAATTCGCACTTGGTCAGCGTGATGGCCTCTACTGCTGTTGATGATAATGATACCAAGCCTGTTTCTAACTGACTGATTAACTGATGGGTGACTACGGGAATACCAGTAAAGCCTAAAGTGTGAGGAAACTCCGATACTAGCTAAGTGTAATCTGATGCTTTAACACCACATGACAGCCACGTAAAATTTATACAGCACAATTCAATTAGAATTTGATAAATTTTTCAAAGGTTCTCTTATTATGTTATTGCTTAAAGTAAAGCTATAGGTATGATAAGTTTAATTTCGTTATATTATATAAAAGCACTAGAATAAGATCAATATACTGTTATGGTTGTAAGTTATATTTGGTATGTGAATAAATATTTTTTCCTAAATATAGCTACATAATAATAATATAAAGAAGCCGAAAAAAAGTGGTAAAGGCAAAATCATTTCCTTCATCAAAGCGGCGAAGGTTTGGCCAAAGGAATTTCTTATTTCATAAGTAAACAGTTTTTCTAACTTGCCAAGATTTTATTAATGTATCTCAGTTTCCTATTCCTGCCAATATTTATGTGTGCCAAAATCTACATGGAAAATAGAATATCATTTTTCTGTATATAGTGATTTA
Source organism: Colias nastes (assembly GCA_907164665.1). Classification (NCBI taxonomy): domain Eukaryota; kingdom Metazoa; phylum Arthropoda; class Insecta; order Lepidoptera; family Pieridae; genus Colias; species Colias nastes. Next base: position 58,433 of record CAJQZM010037611.1, on the reverse strand, counting down.
TTGTATTCCTGGCACCATGAATACAGGCCTTTGGGCAGTTTTCCAACAGCCTAGTTGGCAAGAAACTATAAGCTATTAAGGTAAGAAAAAAATATGTATCCTTCCTATATACTAGATATAATATATCTATAAAATAAAAATGAATCGCCACTATTCGAACTATTCGGATAATTCTTTTTAACGTTTTTGTTATGGTACAAGGAATGTTCTTATGGAGAGAAAGCACGAAAAAGGAGCAATAAGAACAGATTACAGATAGTAATGTTACATGCGAAAGCGAATTTGTTTATCTTTCTTGCACTGACTGGTGCTATATTAAAAATGAGACATGACATGTAATATTCTTTGACCACACGAGCGAAGCCGCAGGCAGTAGCTTGATTTGATGTTTTGCATTATAATTTAAATTTACTTTGATCATATTCGGTCACTAACTTATTTTAATTATTTACTTTACATATAAATTAACGTCTCTTCTAAAAGCCTATTTTTAACTGTTTTTATTGTTAGTTCTGTCAGCGTAAAATAAATATTGTTCTGAATTTCCTCTATATTTATAAATAGAAATAAAGCTTATTCATTTAGGGACGTAATTGCTACAAGTGCTACCAGCAAATAATTTACGAGGATCAAAATTCAGGCGAAATTCCAGGTAAAGACGAAATATGCCAACACTTATTTAAATTCGACGTTCCTTGAAGCTCTAACCTAATTATAATAATTATATTTTAAATTTATAAGGGAATAGAAACATGACGGGCGGTTAATAGGCGATTAGATGTTAAGCGTATTATTGAGTTTCTAAGAACTTGTGGCTCTAATGGAATTTTAAAATATCTAAGCCATTGAAAAGGGAATATAAATTTCATGTTAATTTATTATGGAATTGTTTCAGTGTCAAGGCTACAAATCTTTAATAGATTATTATTGTATTCTAAATTCTGAGGCATGAAAAATATATTACAACTCGCTGTGCCGCGCGGTTTCGCTCGGGGTCAATCCCGCAGGCAAAATCATCTTTCTATAGCCCATGTGTTATTCCCGGGCTCGAACCACGCAAAATCAAGTATTTTTATAATAGCTCATGTGTAACATGTATAACCTATATTACTGTAAAGTTTCATTCAAATTTTTTGAGTAGTTTTTTCGAGAAAGATTAACAAACATACATCCAACTTACAAAATTTGCGTTATAATATTAGTAAGATGCTTTTATTCATGGACGTATAATAAGGCTTGGAGAATAATCAATATATTCGAAAAAGCTCCAAGGTAAATGTTTACCTCATAAATCATATTTTTGTTTCTCTTAGTCTATAGGTAATATTTTCTTGTGAAACTTTTATAGGTAATGGAAATTTTCAACTACGTTACATTTTTGTATACTTATCTAAAATTGATAATACTACATGCATTACTCAAATTGATATTTTAACATGGGAAATCCTAAGTTATTACTTACACTGAGAAATTAGGATTTAAGAAATTATTTCGTTTTTTATTAAGATTAATAATTAATAAGCTCTATAATTTTCGTTTTAAAATAATTAACTAAAATTACATTTCAGGTTACGTTTATGGCACAAAAAATACATTACACTGCATTACACGCACAAAATATACATACACGAAAGATGATTTTTTATTTTATTTTTGGTACAGATAATTTCTTATGCTTGTCTTTCAAAAAAACACAAAAATCACAACAAATAAAGATAGTAACAAAACATTTAGAAAATTGACCTTCCCATCAGCTATTCATATAAACAATGCACACCGCTTTTCCCACAAAATATCAAGATTTTATATTCAAACGTAATAAAGATTCAAGTCAACAGTCTGTCGGTACATAAAAGTTGAGTGATCCAGCCTACCCGGCGCCGAAACTCCTATATTTGTCTGAAACTAGATACTGCTACGTCACCTCTCGATTTATCATCTAAATCTATTACTTTTACGACTAGTAAGACTGAATTTTCTTTTCAGACACTTAAAGCTTTTGTCTGATAGAACGCGATTAGCGCGCGTCAGAGCGGTTGGTTATGACGCCGAGTTGTGTTGTACTACACGGTAAAAACAGAGCGACAAATCCATTATGTTGTTGCCAGATAGAACGCGTCTTTAGCGCGCGTCAAAGCGCTAACCTGACGCTGCGCAATGACGCCGAGGTTTATTGTACTACGCGCTATTGGCTATTATAATATATCATATAACACCATAGAAATCTAAATAACAAGGCACTAGAAGTCGTAAGCGCGCGTGACATTGTCGCCGCTCAGGTGGTTACCATACCACAAGTGCGTTCGTCGCTGTTCAGTTGTTCCTGACACGTGCGTGAGTAAACATGGTGTGTTGCAGCATTTCCCGGTGCGGAAATTCTTCCATAAATTGTAATTATACTAATAAAGGAATAATATTTCATCGGTAAGAATTTTTGTTTATAAATATTGCCGTTTTTCCTTAAAATTAAACAATATTTACAAGTAATACGAATGACACAGTCGACCGTACCTCTTATCACGTTTAGCTATACATTGCCTTTTACTATTGTCAACATCTGACAGGTCAAGAATCAAGGTCAATCAAATGACAATTACAAGAAGCAATGTACTACATTGTAAACGATAAAGAGTGAATAGTCGCAAGCTAGTGATGTCATGTGTTAAAATTTTTTTGCGTAATACGATGTTAAAATATAATTTATAATTAGTAGTTAACTAGGTTTTTATTTATTTCAATATAAGTCAATTGGGTTATATTTTAATTTGAATTTTATTTTATTTTTATAACTGATATATAACTTTTTTAACTAAGTACATCGATACAATCATTTTCGGACAATTTTACTGTAGATACATAATCACAATAATTAAAAAATATACAATAATGCCATAATGTAAAGGACATTCTTCGTTTAGGTTGACAAAACTATTTTATATTAAATATATTTTTTGTAGATTTCCACAATGTCCTGACATTAAGGACAAATGGATATCCGCGACTGGAAAAAAAATGTTAATTTAATCGCTGTACATACATAAAAAAAAACATACCGGCCGAATTGATAACCTCCTCCTTTTTTTTGAAGTCGGTTAAAAACTTTTAAATCTCTTTATAAACTACTTTCGTTGTGCTCTTGTTCTATCTCTTCACGCCGTACTCCAGCAACACTCTCTCTCTTACTCTAACTTTCTTATTGATTTTGAATTTTTTGTTGTATGTGTATTCGGGACATATTACTAATATTATAAATGCGAAAGTTTGTGAGTCTCTGTTGTCTTTCCTATGTTATAGTGTAAAAGGGCTCGCAGTACATTTCAGATCTTTAAATTTATACTTTCAGCGGGAAATGCTATAATCATGTGGATCGATTTTTGTTATGGCACAATAATTGTTATAACTCTTATAGTTTTGGTGGTCTGGCGCGGTTCTGCATCAGGTGTTCGAGATTTTCAAAATACTCTCAGTTTCTAAACCCCCTCCATTTTTTTAAATATATTATACAATGTACAGACACTGTTTTATTATTTGTATATATAGGTAAATAAATATTTAAGTACATAACATATTTTTATTTCTTATATATCTACAGTCTGCCGTGGGATCACGAGATGAGCCTACCACTGTATTAAAATCAACAACTATACGTATATACATATTTCTTATTTGTTAACTATGCTGATGATGTCTTACATCACTAAAGCGTTGAATGAACGTTAGTGAAATTTCAACCTTATTTCTATGCGTTGAGGTTCAAAGTTATATCTATCAAAAATTAACGCCCTCTGTTGTCGAATAGCCGAATTTTTTTGTATTTGAAGTTTCTAAGCAAAAGGAAACAAAACATCTCACGTACCCTAGGGATGTTATACTAAAATAAACCGTACAGTCGTGAGTTAGGGTACATATTAAAATGCGAAATTTATTTTTTAAGTTAGTTTTCATTAAAATGAAGTTGTCCAATAAAAGGCATAGCTTACTTGTGTGAACTGTCTAGTTATCGGTTTAAATGTGTGGGTTTTGGCGACAGTGGTTTTCATACTAATTATGACATTATAGCACTTCTATGTGTCTTGTTATTTAGATTTCTATGTATAAAACGCATTCATATGTCGCGTTATAGGTATACTTTTTGATGGAATTTCAACGCGTGAAACAACACAATTCTGCATCATAGCGCGGCGTTAGGTTAGCGCTCTGACGTGCACTAAAAACGCTTTCTTTCTGCCAATTAATACTATCGACTTATTGAGATACTCTTGGTGGATAATATGTCCATTTGTTTTATGGTAATGTTGGAATAACATCTGCTGTTTTAAGAAGTCCATTGGGCATATTTGGACTAGTTCTTTTTACGGCAATGAGTTCAGATTTTAGGTTGTGGTTGATGTACCATTAAAAATTATAACTACATTCATAACTAGCTGTGCCGCGTGGTTTTACCCGCATTGCTCCGCTTATATTAGACTTAGCGTGATGATATTAATATATGCCCTATAGCCTTCCTCGGCAAATAAGCTATCTAACATCCTTGTTTTTTTTTTCAAATCAGACCCGTAGTTTCAGAGATTAGCGCGTTCAAACAAACAAACTCTTCAACTTGATAAATAGTACAAATTAATGTGTGTGTTGAATTCTTCTTTCATGCCATTAATTTTCACATCATAAACAAACAAAAGTACTTATATTAGATTCAAAATTCCATACAAGTTATATTTAGTTTATTTTCACAAATAAACGGATAATAAAGCGTTGGTTTAGATTACAAGGAGTTTTACCAACAAGGCCAACGAGGAATAAGTTCCCTTTGAGGTTTGGATAAGAGTTAGTAGGCTTCAACGATCTTCGTATTACCTTTATTTTAATGTTTATCGTAATTACTTGAAGGAATGTTAAGAAAATGGAAAAAGACTAATGATGTTTTATGTAAGTATTTTATAGCAGGTAATAGGTATACCTTAAGGTAAGGTATCTTAATGTTACCTTATTTATTTTGATTAATTCCATATATTATTTATAAATATAATAAAAAACCCCTCTTTTAAAACCCTTGAAATAGTGCTTAAATATAAGTTTAATAACACGCGCCTTTGCTAGTAAACTTCGTATAAAATCGATCAGATCTACCTAATAATTTACAAGAAAATTCACTCATATAAAAATATATTTATAAAGGCTCAAATAGATAGTCGATATTGAACTATTATAGTTGAGAAATAACGTCAACCTCAAATAGTTAATTCCCAAGTCTATAAATAATCCACTCAATTAATAAATCACGTACGAAAGTTGGTAACTCGCTAACATATTATAACACGATACTAGATCATATTCAACTATCGCCACTATAACTGTGTGATTCTTGAACTTACTTTCAAGATTGTCTCTTGACTTCGTAACATCATTTGACAGAGATATATAGATATGGAATAGACTTATATAAACTACTAGCTGTTGCCCGCAGCTTCGCCTGCGTGGAAAAGATAAATTTACATGATACAAATTTTCATCCCCTATTTTACCCCTTTAGGGGATGAATTTTCTAAAATCCTTTCTTAGGGGACGCCTACGTTATGACATCTACCTGCATGCCAAATTTCAGCCCGATACGTCCAGTGGTTTGGGCTGTGCGTTGATAGATCACTATATCAGTCACCTTTGAGTTTTATATATATATATATAGATTGTCCCGATAAACGTTGTTTTGCCTTCTCTTATCATTTATGGGTATGGAAAATAGATGTGGTTCGATTCACAGACCCATCTGATATGCACATAAAATTTCGTGAGAATTGGTCAAGCCATTTAGGAGGAGTATAACTTCAAACACCGCGACACGACAAGTAGAAGAGTAGTTAATTTACGGGTCCATACTCCACGAGTATTCATTGATAGCTTTCTAATCTATCATTGAGTTTATTCATCTGTCCGTATGCAGTAATGAGGTAGCAAGTTTACCAAATAAGTCCTCATATAAGTGAAAAAAACATCGTGAGGAAACATGCATGTTTAAGACCATAAAATAAACCATAAGAATATTACGAACTTTCACACACCGATTATTAATTTTACCATTTTACATTAATATACAATAGCTTCGGGACGAACTTTTATAATGTACTACTACTTCTACAATTTATTGACTGACGTTATATCGAGGGCAACATTATGAATTTTGATTTATAATGACCTATACCTTATTCTAACGGTGCATTTAGACCAAACGGTAGAGCTAGAGCTAGAGCAAGAGCATTCTTTCTTGATCTTTTAGTGTAAACGAAAACTAGTATTCAGTGTTGTTCACTATTAGGACATTGCATATAATCTTTTTGAACGCACAGAGAACAACGAAAAAATGCTCTACGCCTGTTTACAATAAATGAATTTGACATAGCGGGGTTAGAATGAGTATCCGCTCGTTTGATCTAAATGCCCCGTAACAGGCAATAATTATCTTTCTGCTTTAGTACTAGATATTTTTATTATCAATAAGCAGAAGTTTGGCCACAATCCCACCTGATGGGAAGATCCCAAGGCGATGTGGCCTACTTGGTTGCACGTCTGCCTAGAAGGAGCTTATTCACCCTAGCTTTGAAGAGGTCCAAGTTATATTGTTCAGGAAAAGATGAAAAGATATAAAAATATCGTATATCTAGTACTTTAGATCCATGTTACCGTGTAAGTTGTCTCGATAATAATAATTGAACTGTTCTACTTCATGCGCTAAATTGTTTCGTTCTGGCCTCAAGCCAGACTTCGCCATTTTGTGAAATGGCTTTTATACCACAATTTATTTTGATTGAAACACTCGCGAAAACATGGTATGTTGTTGTTTTGTAGGTGAAGGGAAATTTAAAAGGTAAAGGTATGATGTGTGACTAAAGGGTCATGAGGCATCGAGATATCTAGAACAAATTTATGGAAAGTCACAACTTGTCGAACGATATCTCATGTTTTTTTATATTTTTTTTTATTAATTTTATAAACAATGACGAACAATGAAGAACGTAGCAAGGTTTTTGAGGATATAATATTTTTAGGGTTATATTTTACAATTAATGTTAATTGAGATGTTATCTATAGGATATTTTTTCTCGATCTCATAGATAAGTTAATAATATCTTATACTCCATAATATTTCAGTGTGCTGCTTCATCATGTTTTCGTAAACTGGAACAGTATGCTTTAAGGAAGCTATTATTGAAGTAGGTAATACAAAATAATACCTAGCATATTTTAAAAGACCTGATATATAAAAAAATTGTTATTTTTAAAATTTTATTTTGTTAAGAAATTAATGGAAGAAGCCACTGGCTCCTGAGACACAGTATTTTACTAATTCAGGAGCCTATGGATATATGTATAGCTGTACCAATTTTTTATGTCAATAAAGTTTTTATATATAATTAAATCTGCTGTTTTATCAATTTACTTCATTTTCTTCACTTTCATTAGCCTTTTTGTTTCAAAAAATACTTTATACCGCACTTCCTTCTACCATAAACAAAATAGATACTCAAAAAAACAATATTTAATAACCGTTATCGCCATGACGTAACACACTCAAAGATAAACCGCCATAAATAACAGAGTATAAAAGGTTTTTAGTCCGGAAAGATAATTAAAAGTCACAGTTTTCAAAACGTTTTTCTAAACGGCTCGAACGTAGCGGATAATTTGTGACCATTGACTTTTAAATGTGACGGTTAAGGTAGGTGTGCATTGGACGGTTAGCGATGGATATTGTTGGAAGGCAACGCTAGGGATTATGTTCCAAATGTACAGTGATTTCCCAATGCCTATTACCTACCGCAGCCAAACTCCAGTAGGTACCAAATTCATAATTCTTTATTTGCCTCAAAGCAGAAATTTGTCACAGAATATTGAACGTTTTCTACTTTATACAAGTTTTGTCTATGTATTGAACATTACCTTGAGCACACATTTATATAATTGTATTATAAAAATTTTAAAAATCGATTCAATACTTGTGAAATGAAACCAAGAGCGAAAATATTATTATACCACTCTCACCCACACTCTCCTATTTATAATATTAGTAATAGTAATTGAACAATAAATGAGTATTTCTTAAAAAATAATTAAAAAATATAATATAACAAACAGCCTGATGTGGTTAGACCCCAAAGGTGTAGCAAAATATGACATAGCTGACATATTTCAGAAGACACAGTTTGTGAAGAGATATTCGACCACAAATGCTTTCACTTTATTTTCATCTTTCTATTTCAAGCAATTATTCATAGATATAATAGTATAGATTTGTATATAAGTATGAAAAACGTTTATTATTAGCTATAGGATATATTAAGTACTTTGATATAAAAATAATTCGTTAGGATTTGCAAAAAATAGCATTATGATTATAATATTGTCTCGATAGATGCTTTTATACATAATATAGATTTATAGACAAATTAATATGAAATTCAATGCATATGCAGGGTGTCCCACTGTTGGTATACTAAGCTCAAAAAAGGTTATAGATTTGCATACGCTGAGTACGTAAAAAATACTTATAAAATTCCAGATCCATTTTTTTTCAAATAGATGAATTCTTAAAACTCTGAAATCTTACCAGGTTTAATAACATATTGTATGAATGTTTTTAAATCAATAAAATTGATCAATCAATTAAAAAAATAAAAGCTTCGACATTAAAATATTTTTCACACATCAAGTCGTAAGTAATAACTTTTAATAAGAAAAATACGCATTAAAGTAATCTGCATTCTTTCACGATTGCGTAGGCTGTAAAAATATCCGTTGAAAGCGGTATTAAAGTTTAAATTTCTGGTGTATTACTGAAATATTGAAAAGCTATCGACTTGATTAAAATGCTTAATAATAAATGGGTATCCAAAAAAAATCCACACCTTTTTTAAAAACTTATAAGAAATTTAAGAATATTGTATGAAATAGGCCGGAACAAAAAGCCGCCACGCGGGGTTTCGTAGCAGACACTCATTTATAATTATTATACTAGCGTTCCACCCGCGGCTTCACCCGCTTTGTCTAAAACCTTATATATTAAAACCTTCCTCTTGAATCACTCTATCTATTAAAAGAATCCGCATCAGAATCCGTTGCGTAGTTTCAAAGATCTAAGCATACATAGGGACAGAGAAAGCGACTTTGTTATAACTCTAATAAATAATCTGTATGCATAGAACTAAAGTAGACACACATTATTAAATTTGTATCAAACCATAAATACTACATGCATATTATAAAATAAATAAGTACCTTAATAGTTATTTGTTCCAACTTCCATATAAAAATAGCTTTTACCTCATGCGTTAAGCAGGAGTGAGGTAGCAATTCTTCTAAGTAATTAAGTTAAGCTCTCGTTAAGGTGAAACTTAGATGTATGGAGAAATAATGAACTTAACCAACATATAAAGGCTTTCAGGGTCATTATCCTAAGTAAAAGCAATTTTACAAGTAATTAGCATTAAGAGTTAATGGAGAGGATGGTGTTAGTATTTATTCTTTGGTTAGTACTTAATACTAATATAGTCGTATTTGTTAGTGCTGTCGCGTTATGTCAAATATCCTGTTTATTTACATAATTTACAATTTTGCGTAAATTGTAAACTGTTGTCAAAATTAAAGAAAACCGTACTTAAACGTATGCATTCAAGGTATAATAGGGTAGGGTTGTCACAAATAACAAGTGACAGCCCTGGAGCGGGTTACAAACATACGCCCACCTAAATATTCAGCCTTTGCCCTTTTCTTTGCACAGAAATAGAACACAAAATAAATAATACAATAAACTTCGAAGTACTAAAAACTTAAATCAACACGGTTTCTATTCGCTTAATAGAAAACATTCCACGAATTGCTTGAACTTTACCTAACAAATAAACAGAAAATAAATATTCATTTCGCTCAGTATTGTATTACATTTGGACCTAAAAATTATAAATCGTCGTATTGAGATTGTCTTTATTATTAACTCAACACTTATTAACTCAATATTGTATTTATTATTTTATTTGGTTGGAAACAATATCTTATTTAATTATGTTAATATAAATACAGTAATATTTAACAAGACTATCAAAGAGTGATACTAAAAGATACATTCATTCATCAATATACCACACTTATGTATTTTTTAATAAATATTGAAATTTTTAATTAAATACTTTTTCATTTACATAACACGCTATTTTAATAATTTCATTATTTGCACAAATTCGTATAGAATAATTTGCAACAAAAGCTTAATTTTATTATTAAATAAAAAAAAACAATCGACTTCGCCTTAAGTACGGTAGAGCGTTCTAGGATACGACCGGACGCGTTTTCTCAATTACTTACAAGTAATGACCGTTCCTTACATTTATAGTTACAAAACACGTGTAATGTGTATACAGGTTCAAAGAGCGTAAGATCGAATGTAACAGATTTACAAGGTAGTTAACAGAAATAATATCACATCGTGTTAAGTGGAAGTTATTTTTTTTGCTTCATTTTTTTCAAGTTTGCGAATTTTTTCAAAAAAGTGCATTGCTTAGTGCTTTTTAAGTATCACCTATCATGCTGCCTTGCGGCATTATATTGTTAATATTTCATTTGAAAAATCTATGATAATTATACTTCCGTTATGAATACCTAATGTCTTTATATGCACGCCTTTAATTATTTTTTTAGTAATTAGTTACTTAGACACTCATTTTTTAACTTTACCAGAAATAGCCAAACATTATACATATTGAAACTCTGATTTCTTAGAAAAACAAACACCTTTCCATCCTCAACATACGAAATGAATACTAAATATTTCCCCATTTCTTTGTGATGAGCAAAAATAACAAAATTAACAGTACTCGAGATTCGAGCTAAGAAACTTTGGACCCTTTCAACAAGGTCATCAATAATTCAGGACAGTTCAATGGGCAGTCTATCCGCATACAAATAGAGGGATTTAATATGTAACTAGTCCATTTCTAATACAAATGAATGATATTTAATTTAAAGATAGATTTAGCACGATATTTTTGTCTTAATAATTATGTATTAAAGTAGTTAGATCACCATTTAATACCCTAGTCTATAATGAATGTTATGTATAGTGAATTTAAAACACCTTTAATTAATATCAAATGAAATTACTTTTTGATTCTATCTGCAACAAGCAATCATATTATTATCTGGTAGATAGATACTTTATATGTTTTAGGGCCGATTTTTTTAAACCTTGGTTAAAACTTAACGATAATCAAATACGCTCAAATAAATTATTAGAATACATTTTTGAAATGGTTGTTATAATACGTTATTTGACGAATAAATTTTAACCAAGGATTGAATAATCAGCTCTTAATTCTGTATGTTTTTATAATGCTGCGTTTTTCAAGTACTGATAAGGCAAAATACTTATAATCACACCTTTTTTAGATAATCTCTCCTGATAACACTACTTCTTTTTAAAAATGTCTTCTAAAAATATGGAATACTGCCCAAGAATTCATTCTCTATGTCACACAAAATATACGTTTTCCGCTCTATATGTATTATGAATCACGTATGTACATTTTCTTTCATCCATTCATGTTAATGGAAAGGTAATTTGATATATTTGTTTCTGGCCAAAAGAAACCAGGAAAGTGATACGCTACTTTCCAAAATAATATGGTACGTAGTTGGCTTGGAAGTATTTTGTGATGTTTGTTAAGAACTATTGTTGATTTTTAACTATCGAAGTAAGCATAATAAGTGTAAGTAGTTAAAAATAACTAAAAAATACGCTTTATTAAAATAAACTTGAATTATTGTATTTTCACTGATCATTGATAAGCATGTACAAAGTTTGAATTAAATTGGTCCGTTTAAAGTCAAAATCGAATCTGTACATTGAAGAATTGTATACGTCATACAGGTGAAGTTATTAATAAATAAATAATAATATAAATAAAAGGAAAGTGTTTAATTAAAAATGGGTTATTGCTCGCACAAGTATCTACAAGAGTTAATCTATACTAATATTAATAAGCTGAAGAGTTTGTTTGTTTCTTTGAACGCGCTAATCTCAAGAACGATCGGTCGAACGGTCCGATTTGAAAAATTCTTTCGGTGTTGGATAGCTCATTTATCGAGGAAGGCTATAGGCTATATATCATCACGCTAAGACCAACAGAAGCGGAGCCACGCGGGTGTAACCGCGGAGTTCATCTAGTAAGTTTATAAGAAGAGTTAATTATAGCCTTAAAATATATTTATAAGATTTGAGAGGTAATTGCTGTAAAATGCTTTAAACATACGCAAATAGATTTTCAGTTTGGAATGACTGCGTATTATATTCCACATAAGAAAATATTGATAGGTATAGAAAGTATAAACTATAGTGGATACTCCTGAATTATTATACCTGACCAATTCTGTAAATAGATATGTTAATTTTATCTCACTTCCGTATAAAGTTTATTTTAAAAAAGGTTTTCCTCATCAGCCTGTCACCCCAATTCAAAATATCACGCAAGAAGCAAAAAACCGTCACGGAAGCTATAATTAAATATATGGAGGGTGACAAAATGTATTGTTACCTTCGGTAATATTTCAGAAGTGTCAGCCATCTTTTGTTTCCGCGTATAGAATATAAAAAGGTATTGTTCTTGTAAATTTGGGTAGTTATGGGAAGACGTTATAGTTTTATGCCGATCCTAAACGAAAGTAAATGTTTTTGGTGTTGTCTCTATTGTTTAAAGGAAAATGAAAATGTTTTAACACCGGAGATTCTCATAAACATTCATATTAATTTGATCAAGTAGTAAGTAGTAGTTAATGCTGGTACTTTTCTTGTAGTACCTAGTCAAGTAGTTATTGAGATAGTAGTCAAGTTGGTAGGTATAATTTTAAACCTAAGAAATCCTTAAATTTACTTTACCTAAGAAATTCTTAAGATTTTTTTATCTATTTAACTTTTTCGATAATATTTATAAACTTCATTTTATGTTTTCATTGTCTTTATAAACAATATTATATACACATGTATAAAATTCTTTACCAACATCGCTTTTCCGTAACTTTATTCATTCTAGTCTATTCTATTCCATAGAGAATGCAAATAAAGTATCATTGATTTTGTATCTTTATTGCTTGCAAAAGTTCTTCTAACGGCCCTGAGGTAAAAAGGAGGCCTTTACATAAACTTTCGTTAAACATCTTAATTTTTAACAAAAAAGCTAAACCACTTTTAAATAGTCAGAAAAATACGAAATTTAAGGGAGACCAAGCAGACGGCATCAGCTTTCAAATAAAAAATGAATCATCGAAATAACTCCATCCCACAGATCACAGAAACTAAAGGGAGATATGGTTAGGGGGCGGGGCCGGTGTCGCAGCAATATGCCCAAAAAAAGAACACATGCTGTTTGTTGCATTCAGTTGACGTTCGACCGTCGGCCGGGTATTATTTGACAATGCCGTGTTGTTCTGTTAAAGTTTGTAAAAACCGAAGTAAAACCAGCATCTTTAAGTCAAATGGAATCACATACCATCGGTAAGTACTGAAAATTATACGATTTTCTTACTAAAATTTCAAAAACAATATTACGTAGAGTGATTTCTTGGTTTCTTATCTTTTATATTATGTGACAGAACGACAGTCACTATAATTTATGTAAATAGTTTACAATGCTTCTTCTGTACGTGACTCAAACGCGGAGTTCGAATACCGCAGTGTATAATGAACATACTAAAGCTAACAATCGTGTAGTACGGCCGCTGCTCGCGGTCGTTAGTTAAGGATGCAAATCGAGTGTGTCCATGTCGATAAGATTCGGATTTTTACTACCTTACTACCTTATTTTTATATCATAATGTATTACTATTAGCTTAATATCTGATTGTATTATTATTATTTGATAGGTACTCGAGCAATAATTTTATAGTAATTATTATACATGGATTAAAAAAAGAAGTCACTTATTTCATACTTATTTTACTTTACAATAAGTCAATAGGCAATGCTTTATGGACTTCATCACCATGAATGCTACCATCAAGGTGTCCATTTCTACCTAGTTACTGTATTGCCTATAAATTGTTTTAATTTTAACGTTTCTCATTTTATCGACAAGCAATCCCTATCATAAACGCATATCTTGCGGCTCTAGTGGTGCTGTATACGTACGTCACTTACAATCTAGTGTGCGAACGAATAGTCGCTCTCAAATTTTTGTGTGATGACACGCACACAACGCGAAGTATTGTTTTTATTTTGTTTACTGTTGTGTGCGTAAATTTGTAATGAGACACCAGGTTTCGTACTCAGCGCAAGCGATTGGCATCTCTCTAGATCTCTATGCTCCATCCAGTCCAACGTTCTGAGGAGACAAACTCAAAAAAATACAGTCAAGTTGCACCCTCCTTTTTTGAAGTCGATTGAAAATATTGTAATTACCTATCAATAATTATAGATTGACAACTACTAGGGTTACTTAACCTTTAGACCATCCGCAATGAACAAAAAGCCCTTCTACTAATTATTTAAATAATATATTATGGTATATACTTATTTACCATTTTGGTAACATCATGTTAATTTGTATGTGAGAGGACATCATTTCTGTCCGTAAATTTAAATTGCAAATGAAAAAACATTTAATGTAGGTACACTCTGAATGTTCTTAGCCCATATCCCACTAAGTGGGTTCGGTTCACAAAATATGTTTTGATATCTACGTCTACCTACACTGTTTGAAACATAACAATTCACAATTCGTGGTGTAGTTTTTAAGATGTAAGGATATTTTCAATATAAACAATATACAATACTTTTTAAAAACAAGGATATCAATCAATCAATCAATTAACTAATTCAGATTCTAGAACAACATTATGTAATTACATTTCAATGCTTATAATATACTTTACGACAGACCTACAGCTTGCACAAACTGCTATCAAAATCGGTTCAACCGTTCCAGTCGGCTGAGTTTCATTACAACCACTGTGATTCGAGAATTTTATGTATGGATATTTAATTTTAAGATACAATTGTTAATTAATAGTCGTTAAAGAGAAATGATATAGAAATACAGGAATTTTTCAAGCCACCGAACTCATTCTCAGTTTTAACAAGGTTTTAACATTCAACAGTTTATCGATTTAATTTTCTACTTAATTCATTCACTACATACAAAGATACGTAAGCAAGTGAGCATCGAAGCTGTTTGTCACATGTCGACAATGTAATGAGATTTGGAGTCTCTTCAATTTGCGAATAATTTATCTTTGAGACAATTTCATTGTAGCTGTGTAGAAATATCAGAAGCCAAGTGTAAATAAATTCTTGAATTCTGGAGTTAATTGGATTTAGGTTTATTATATCAACAAAAACTTAATTTATTTTATATTCTTCATAATAACACTTAACAAATTGCCCGCTTAGTCAAAGAAAACCCCGCATAATTCCCGTTTTCGTAGGAATTCGGGATAAAACATATCCTATGCCCCTTCTCAGGTTTCAAGCTATATCTGTATCAAATTTCATCCAAATCTGTTCAGTGGTTGAGGTGTAACAAATTAGGATATAAATAAAAGTTTAGGATGTAAAATAAAGTCAAAAAATTCATTTTGAAAATTCTGTAATAAGGAAAGCTTCTATACTTAAAAGCAAGTTATATTAATTTTGTGATAAGAATCTGTTCTGTTACAATAGATTAAAGCCCAAAGGTATAATATTGTACTTACCTTAAGTGAAAATAAATGCTACCTAATAAACCTTACTTAACTAAATTCCTATTCGACCTACGATGTTACCGATAGACAAAAACGCCTTAATAATAGCATAGAATATGTAATTATATTTCAAATAATAGGGCTAGCAGGCTAGACTAAATGTCAAGAGCTAAATCATGTTTAACTCTAGCATTGACGTCATTTGTGACGGTGGTTAAAAAGACTATGGTAACGACTTGTTGATAAAGTTGCTGATAGCCTATTTAACACTTTTGACTTGTCTTTTCATATCTTGTTATTTGAACTTACGTAGAAGAAAGTAATGAAAGAAGGCTATGAATCTTCATGCCTTTATTTATTAAGCAAAACCCGCCCCGGTAAGGCGAATGACGCGGCTTCGAAGCGTGATCGAATTTTTTCTAGTCTTTAAAAATTTCTCATATAATATCTGCTTCAGATGCCTTGCTATCACGATATTTCCTATTTTTAGACAAATCAATATCAATTTTCAATTAATGTATAACGGTGCATATACATCAAATTATTTTATTGTAAACAGCCGTAGCAGACTTTGGTTGTTCTTAGTGTATTTGAAAAAATTCTATGCAATACTAAATACGAGTTTTCGTTTACACTAAAAGATCACTAAATAATGCTCTTGCTCTATTGCTCTAGCTCTAGCTCTATGTTCGTTTAATGTAAATGCACCTTTATATTACAATAACTAATTTTAAAGCACAGTAATTATAATTCCCAATTTTGACTTCATACGAAGATAAAAACAATGAATTCTCTAAGCAACATCAAAGAACATTTTATTAAATGATATACTTAGTTTTTATCGTTTAACAAACCGTTAAATGGTAATTACATCAATCCCCAACTTCAATCAATATAATATTTGTCCAAGAACATTAACATGAATAACTTGAAACTTGTAGCAATGGTTCGCAAAGTTTGATATTTGCCGAGTCTGTCTATATTGGAACATCGTGTAAGTTTGTTAGTATGTGATAGTTGTGAGAGCTGCTTAACAATAAGATGATGGTTAAACAATAAGTTTTTTAAAGTTTAAACTTACATGTACCGAGCTGTTTTGAAGTAGTTTGGTTACGAACACGAGATTAACATATATAAGTAGATAATGATCTATTCTCACTCAGTCTTTCTCTGCTAGTATAAAACCTCTTCTACCATGTTTTGTGTGCGCTTAAAATTCCAAAAGTTTTGCAATTAAGCTCAAATTGTTATACGTATGTAAATTGTATTGTTATACAAGTTTTTATTTTGTCTACAATAGCGTGTCGCAATGAAGCATGGTATGATAAATTTGTATCTTCAAATCCTTCAATTTAATAATAAATACTTAAATAATTTAAATAACTATGACTTAATTTATTAACTTATACAGATGTTCAATTAATGAACATACACCAACCATAATAAACACATTTAATACTATAGAAAAGTGAAAAGCCCCATTCGCCCCGGCTCCGCAAGGTTGGTAGTTTATTTTTTTGAAGTGAAAACTTCTTTAGCGGCGTTGAGCACTTTTTCTGTAATGGGTTTATAATCTTAAACTCGCGTCAGGACACGTGACCTGATCGAAAAAGCGTAAGACGGATGGAGAGTAGACAGCTATCCCCTCTCTACTACGCGCGTTTTCACTTCTGCCGGCACTCCCGGAGTGCAACCCGTCTTTTTTTTATTTATGCTTTTCTAAAATTTACTAGTTCACTTTTTTATCTTAGTTATCAAAATGAATTAAAATCCGTTCCGCTGATCTTGAATGTGTAATCATCTGTTTTTGCGACTTTCGTTTCGATTTAAACTAGGTATCCTTTGTAATGATGATTTTAAAGTATAAAATATAGTAATAGGATAAATGTAGGATCTTACACTATAAGATAAACGCTAGCAAAGCACTACTAGACACTAGAGCCAAGGTAAGTTTATTTCTCGGCCCAGGAATTAGCCGAGTTATTTTATATTCTCACTGCGATGATTTCACGACTTCATTAAATAAGTTTGTATGTTTGTTACTGCATTACTCAAAAACAGTTTACATGAAATTTGATGCAAAGTTTTAGATTTTATTTGACGGAGTATTGAGATAATTAGTATTCGTTTACTAATCAAATACTTTATTTTAATAATTAGAAATATAAATTTTCGTGATTATGAAATAATATTGCTAGAATGTTCTTTTGTATTAAGGTAATGAGTAAAATTTAGGATGACTCTATATTTATTACCTAATATTTTGTATAACTTAAATATTTAAAATATGTAATTTTTCATATTTTCTTTCCTAAATATACATTTTTCATGTTCTTTGTACATGTCTTTCCTTAGATAAAAAGCTTTTTCTACATAAAATCTTTAAAAACGCTTAAACAATTTGCTTTTTATGCAAAAACTTCAAAACAACGTAATCTGGGTTAGATCACGAACGTTCTTGCGCCGAATTCCTAACAAAATATTTATTCGAAACTTTTCAACCCTTCTAAAGTACCGTTTAATTAAGGCCTCATATATACGATATTTCTATTAAATATTAAGGTCAGGTGGGGTAAGTGAAACTCAGGGGGAACTGAAACGCTCATTCATAACTATAAAACTAATAAGTGTATCGATACTTCGCGCTTAGTCGGTAAAACAGAATGGCGATGTGGTTTTATTGATAAAACATAGATGTCGCTATCATCATTTTCTACACCAATACACAAAAAAGATTTTTTTCAACTGTCAGTTGTCAAAACACGAGTTGGAGGAGTGATGTTTTCGGTTTTCGTAAAAGTTTTAAAAGAAGTGTTTTAAATGTACCTAATGGTAAGTACTGAGTAAGAAGTATGTACTTTCTAGTCCAATTATTATATTTCGATAAATCCTACGGATAATTCAGTTTTGGCTTTAGTAAAAACTTAGCCTAAAAAAGTGTCAAGTGGGGTAAATGAAACCTAATACACGGGGAAAGAGAAACGTATGTTTCACTTCCCCCGTATCAGAAATCACAAACATTTTTACGTGATTAAAAATGTTGGTAATCATAAATTTACTGTGTGTGTCTAAATGATATTTTTATTTGTTATTAATTGCTTTAATTGCTTAATAACGTAAACCTTAAAATTGACTTGCATTTTAGTATAAAATTGGGTAACAAATTTGGTGATCATTTAATATTTTTGAAAAATTTTTTTTCTTAATTTGGTGAGTTAAACATTATGCCTTTTTGATATATTTTGATAGATCAAAAATAGGAAGGTATTTTTTGGCAAATTGTAAAAATTACGCTTAACAATCGGAGATCGGTTTTATTGTAGGTACTCACGTTATATTATCTTTTTTCAGGTTACTAAAAGATGCCTTGAAATTATATACGTAAAACGAACAAAGCTGCGTACTCTACACAGCAACTTCAAGAGGCATTTTAACTTTTATGTGTAAAACATGCCACAACTGAATTATTTCATAGCTTTATTAATGTGCCTGATGCTTGTTTCCGTAATTGTAAGCAAACTTTTAAGTCAGTAAAGAAATTTATTTTTATTTTGTTTTTCATTTCACTACCTATAATTTCTGTTTTAAATTTTATACAAATGTTTGAGACATCTGACCATGGTAACTATGTTTCACTTACCCCAAAATACCTTTTTTGTTTTCTTTTCTAAAACTAAGCCTTATATTGATTGTAGAATATAGACATTAGAGAAACAAACTCTGAATTGTTGCCTTAGTCAGGTAATCGTTGCATAAATACAACATTTAACTATATTTCTGACGTTTGTTTCACTTACCCCTTTCCAGGGGCAAGTGAAACAAAACCATAGTCTGAAAATATTGATTGTTTTCTCGCTTATGGTAAGACTAAAGAGCTGTTTGTCATAACTCCATGAATCATTGGCTAAAGGAGAGTACTGTGCAAGCAGGGCCGTCTTAGACTATGCCAGGGCCCTTGGGCACACAAGAATTGGGGGCCCTTTGAAAAATAAAGAAATCAAACTAGGTACTTATACAATTTTTTTCCCACAATTATATATGTTTTTGCCCTAAATTGAAACTTAAAGAAGTAATAAGAAACGAGAAAATTTCTATGTAAAATTTTTGCTCCATTTTTTTATACATTTTACAAAAAAGTTACTTCTGACCAATCTTGTATTATATGGGATTTTGAGGAAACTTTTTTCCTTATTTTTTTTTATATAATTCATTTGAAACGCTGCTGCTGTAATGGCTCTCCAAAGTTGACTTAAATTAAATTTAATTAAGAAATATTTTATGAATTACTTTTTCAAATTACCTTTCTCTTTTTCAAATTTATCTTTTTAATTAGCATCTGGATTTTTTCTTTCGTAGCCGTTTCATATTGATCAAAATTATTGCGTGCGTTATTGACATAATTTATTCAAGGCCTAGGCAAATGGCAAAAGTCAAAACGCTTGTCATCTATTCGTATAGAAATGGTCCGGTGTGAACAGAGTTCACTAAATTCCAGGATCTTTAAAACTACAAAATTTCATATCCAGCAGAAAATTAGTAAAATTGTTCAAAGGATTACTAAAAATAAAATACAAAATTAACTGTCATTCCGGTACGTGAATTAAAAAACATACTTATTCCAGGTTATAAATAAAAAAAAATAGGTGATTTCGCGATTTATACTGAAACGATAAGTTTTATCATAAAATCATTTAGGTGTGAAGTGATTTAAGAAACGTGTGCATATTATAAGGATGGGATGAGTTTATAAATCGTTATATCTTAGAAAATGGTAGGAAGCTACATCTTAGGAAAATAATGCATTGATTCTTTTGTATAGATAATTTTATGATCTACAATTTGGGTAAAAGTGGTTATATGATAAAACTTACCGTTTCGGTAAAAATCACGAAAAACCTTATCTATTGACTTTTAGGAAAAATTTTTTTCCTAGTAACAGAAGGTTGGGAAATTTTAATATATTTTTGAAGTGAAATTTCTTTAGGCGCGTTGAGAGTAAAATTTCAAGGTCGCATCATCACAATACCGTAACGTCATGGAGTAATTCAACGATTTTGGTATCTTATAATCTTGCCAAAGAAGTGGGCTATTTAGCACTGAAATAATTTTTCAAATCGCACCAGTAGTTCCCGAGATTAGCGCGTTCAAACAAAAAAACAAACTTCAGCTTTATAATATTAAGTATAGAATATTGTGTTTTTGATAATTTTACCAAATTTCGGCTGGATGGGAATTTTGGTCGTGGTCGTCGTCGTCCTTGGTAGTGTGACCGAAACATTAGCAAAACGTCATAAGCTTATATCAATTAGTACCAATAGCGGATTCTATTCTCTAGCGTTACTGCCACTTGTCTAGAGGCCCAGAGATTAAAGTTTTGTCACAACGCCCTTGTATGCTATTCTGTAAACTTAGACTTGTTATTAATTTTCATAATTCCCAAAATAATTCAAGTAAAAATATATTATATTACGTTAATAAGTAAATAAATAATTCGAGTAAATGTCTGATAAGTTAATTATAATGGTGTTCGAATCACTCGAATTATTCCTATACATACCTAGATGTTTTGATTCGAATAAATCTGAAAATGATCTGACGTTCCTGCAACGAGAAAAGTGTATTGCTTTTTAATAAAATATTTTGAGATTTATGTGAGAAAAATTGTCAGTCCTACATCTCCTCCAGGGGGGCCCCCAGATGATGGGGGGCCCTGGGCACTGGCCCCCTGTGCCCCTATGGTAAAGACGGTAATGTGTGCAAGAAATACTACTGAAATTGATTGTCGCATTACTGCGTCAGATGCCGTTACGTTAAAATACAAGTAAAGTATGTTTCACTTCCCCCACTTGACCTTACAATTATTAATTATTATATAGAGTTGTGATTTATTGGTTAAAGTTTTAATGATAATTTATTAGTTATAAGCCTATAGTTCAAAGCTATTTAATTTTGATTCTAAAATTAATGCTATGTTACGCTTTTGGCTACAAGTGTGTGGAATATTTCGATCGATTATTGACAAGCATTTCTTTATAAATTGTTGCTGCGGGTGTATATTTTGGATTTTTTTTATTATTATTAACATCTGAAAGTGCTTAACTTTTCAGCCACACTTATATAAATTACTAGCTTTAGCCCGCGAATTCTGTCGCGTGGTACTCGAATAAAAAAGAGCAATTGTGCTCATCCAGACTATATTATAATAATTATAATATCTAGTACCAGATTTACTATTTATCTAATATGCTCTTTTTGCGTAAAAGAGTAAATATATTGTTACAAATTATTTATGTTTATAATATTAATAGGAAAATATATTGCCAAAATGTATCAAGCATTAATAATCGCCCACGGTTGGAATATCTATTGTCTATGTGACAATAGATATTCCACCCGTGCAATCAGTCAACCCGCAGGACACCTTGTGGCGTGGTGTCGGGGAGTAGCGACCCCGCGGGAACCGAGTGCTCCCGGGGGAGGCCCCTGTCTTCATCTCCGGCTTGCCTTCACCGGCTGGTCGGAGTGAAGCCTGACGAGGACAGGACCCCCACCTCTGGCTTGCCTTAACCGGCCGGCCAGAGTGGAGTCGCGAGAGCTTTTAGCTCGAAGGGTGGATGCGAATCATAAGTGGCGAGTGGGCACGTGATGCTGGACCCTCAGGGAGCGCGTGATCGTAGTTTAAAGTCCAGGGACGCCTCTCCACCCTTAGCTGCTCACAATATGTTGCCCCTTTGTCGCACTATTGCAGCGACTTATTTCGGGGGCCCATACAGTGAGAGGGCGAGTCACCACCTGCCAACATATTTTTACTTTCTTTTAGTAGAAAGGCAGGTGCCATAGTTTCCCATAGTCCCCAATACCAGTCCATTTAGCATCCCAATCCATAGCCCAATTATTAAATTTCCATACCCTGCAATAGTCCTACATCGGCCGCGGACTGCCTAGGGCTGTATCTCTATAGTGCAGTCATGGGCAGGCTGCGGCTGGTGTCCCATAACACATTAAAATTCTCGAAAGGGCCTCTGCGTGTTGGATCCGTGTCCCCACGTAAGCCTTCCAAAGATCCGGGTACCGTCCTTCTGGTGGTACCCGAGTATTATGGAAATGAGAAACATAAAAATAATAATTTAAAATCTTAAATTTTAAATTATTTACTAAATCTTAAAGTTTATAGTATACCATTGTATGGAAGGATTTAGCCATTGTATTGTAAGTATGTGTTTATAGTGAATAGGTATTTAGGTACGATAAGCGCTGTTCGAGGAAGCTGAGAACGGCTGTATTGTTCTTATGAGCACTGCAATGTACAGTTCGGTAGAGAAGCAGATTGCAGTTTAAATATATTATATTAGACTGCTACTCGATATAATAGAAATTATTGTTGTTACTTATTTTGATGGGGTAAAATATTTTTAAGTATTGGTAAGGAACAATTAAATGGTAATAGATGTTAAATATTTGAAACTTGTATGTACGTGATATTGACTAATAGTGCTTTTCAAGTGATTTTCAAAGAACAATTTATTTTTTTCCTTTATGTTCTTTTAGACTTAGAATTATATTACGCTAATTGCCATGATGAGAGTGTTCCATCTATGTTTATTATATTGGGAAGGTTCAGTAGGCATAAACATTATTATTAATCAAATAAGTTCAAAAATATGTAAGTAATAGTGTTTACTATAACATGATTTTTTATTTAATTTTCTTTTATTAATTCAATGAAAATTTTAGAGTTGTTTATAAATAAATAAATTATTAAATATCTTTAATACTTTCGTGCGCGACAGTACACACACGGCTCTAGTAATCGCACCATAGAGATCTAGAGAGATGCCAATCGCTTGCGCTGAGTACGAAACCTGGTGTCTCATTACAAATTTACGCACACAACAGTAAACAAAATAAAAACAATACTTCGCGTTGTGTGCGTGTCATCACACAAAAATTTGAGAGCGACTATTCGTTCGCACACTAGATTGTAAGTGACGTACGTATACAGCACCAC
>CAJQZM010037611.1:19756-34701 GCA_907164665.1 Colias nastes | reverse complement strand
GATAGGGATTGCTTGTCGATAAAATGAGAAACGTTAAAATTAAAACAATTTATAGGCAATGCTTTATGGACTTCATCACCATGAATGCTACCATCAAGGTGTCCATTTCTACCTAGTTACTGTATTGCCTATTGACTTATTGTAAAGTAAAATAAGTATGAAATAAGTGACTTCTTTTTTTAATCCATGTATAATAATTACTATAAAATTATTGCTCGAGTACCTATCAAATAATAATAATACAATCAGATATTAAGCTAATAGTAATACATTATGATATAAAAATAAGGTAGTAAAATAATACATAATACGATAAAAAATCCGAATCTTATCGACATGGACACACTCGACGCGCATCCTCAACTAACGACCGCGAGCAGCGGCCGTACTACACGATCGAATGCTTTAGTATGTTCATTATACACTGCGGTATTCGAACTCCGCGTTTGAATAGAGTCACGTACAGAAGAAGCATTGTAAACTATTTACATCATACATTACACATTTAGATCAGAAACCAAGAAATCACTCTACGTAATATTGTTTTTGAAATTTTAGTAAGAAAATCGTATAATTTTCAGTACTTACCGATGGTATGTGATTCCATTTGACTTAAAGTTGCTGGTTCCAATTCGGTTTTTACAAACTTTAACGGAACAACACGGCATTGTCAAATAATACCCGGCCGACGGTCGAACGTAAACTGAATGCAACAAACAGCATGTGTTCCTTTTTTGTACATATTGCTGCGACACCGGCCCCGCCCCCTAACCATATCTCCCTTTAGTTTCTGTGATCTGTGAATCGCACCAACGACACTGCAAGTTGAAAATGGAGAAAATTGAAAACGAAAATATCACGATACCAACGTGCCTTATCTGTATCTTATAAGATTTCGCTAGAAATTACTTCCACGTTAAGCCTTTAATCTTTGAAATTGTTGTACAGTTGGGAGAAGAAGTTATTCTACACATGCTTACATGTTATGAAGCTAGCTTTTGAAATTAAAAACATAATTTCTATATTTGCTCATATTTTAGTTTTAAAACTTTTTTGGTTAAAATCTTATCACTGAAAACTAGCCTATTTGTATAAATACCATATCATTGTTTATACCATATAAACATCTCTGTAATCTGAATAAATTCAACCCAAATTCAATAGTTTAATTTTCATGTAAACTTTTTTCGAAGAACTTTGGAGTTATTTGAAGCGACACTTGTACAATTAAATTACTTTTTTCAGAAAGATATACTAAAACTAATCAAACCTTTCATCTTTCAATGAAACGATTATAGTTAGAAATAGTTATTTTTCGTAGTGATAAAGCCAATTAGTAGTAATTAATCGATAGTTCCCTCGAGACTCATGATACGGTTTAAAGTATCTGATAGTATTCCGGAGAGACTTCCGCCATGTTGTCAATGCTTATCTGTGTAATACTATAGCTTAGACTCGCGGCTCTACTTGTGTTTGCAAAAAATAATACGAAAGAACATATTAAGTTCATTCGTATTATATTTATTTACACCCATAATTTGCAAAGATTTTATTCGTATTTAACCCGGCGTCATTGAGGTTGGGTCAAAATGACCCGGCTTGTTTATAATTTACAATATCTTTGTAATTACGTGCACGATTGTGCTGTTCTTTGTAGTAGCTGGAGCTAGTAATGTACATTAAACGTTTTGGAAGTGAAATCATTTCGACGTCGAGTGTATTGGGAGCTACACGCGTATATTTTCGAAAAAGGTAAATATGACCCATCCTCACAATTGATGTAACAATTTCGCGCCATGGCTAAGTTATCGATTTTTACTGTTGTGTATGATTTTTTGGTGTCTGCAAACATTTTTTTTGCTTGTTTCTGTGAATTTAATGTTTTTGTTTGTCCAACAGGTACTTATTATAAAATAGGTACTATAAATGGATAGAATAGAAAATATCACGTATCATGGCGGGTTTAGACTCTTGTCTGACTCAGACTTACCTTATTATGATGATGAAGTAGAAGAAGAGGATCATGTTAGAGTGCAGAGTGTGTTTCAAGCGGAGAAAAGCGAAAACCCGAATTCAATACCTTTTACAATATAACTAAATATGGGGTTGACGTCGCTGATGAACATTGCGCCTCATATGATGTGAGTCGTAACTCCAAAAGGTGGCCCCTGACAATTTTTATGCCATGTTGGACACACAGGAATTAATGCGCTTATAATACGTCGCATAAATAAAAACAAACCAAACGATAAGCGACGTAATTTTTTGAAAAACTTAGGTCTTGCTCTGGTCATTGAACATTTGAAAATTCGCCAGGAATTGATCGATAGCAATGACAAATGGGCAAAAGAATCAGAGAATTTATTGGTGGATCATCAGAGGAGCCACCTGCAATTCCCGAAAAAGATGTTAAGTGTGTCCGAAAATAAAAATAGTAAAACAAAACATTTTTGTCAAGCTTGCCCTAAATTTGTTTGTCCTGAACGCATCATGGCTTTCTGTATTGATTTCATTTACAACGAAGATACTAATTAGCTTTGTTAAAGTTTTTTTTCTAATATATTAGACTTAAGTTTATAAAAATGCTATTTGTAACCAAAATTACTGGTTATTAGCGTAGGAATGACATGAAAACGTAAAAGGTCTATATTTTGTTCCTATTTTTATGAGTTTATGTCAAAGTTGATTAAAGTGAATAAAACGTTGGTTAATTATTATTTTTATTTTATATTATCAAAACCAGAATACCTATAACCTATAATAATAACACAGAATACTAATTTTCTTAAAAAGTTTAAAAATAACAACTATAAAATATATGGGTAATATTGACCCACCTCAACGTTCGCGTATCTGTTTTCTACCACAATGACGCCGGGTTAAACTTTTTATTACGTCTTTATAGGTACATGTTTTGTTATTTTATTAACATAAATGTGTAAGTAATTTTGAAGCCAGTATAGTTTTATAATAAAACGTAAACGTGAAACCAAAAAAAATATAATAGTAGAAAAATCATATGATATCATTCTTAAACTTTTGCATAAGTTTAATGTTCTATAATTTTAATTACACCTCACTCTAAAAACCATCGTGTATTCGTGTCTACAACTTCCAAAAACCTTCCTCTCCATCGGAAAACAAATATAACCCGCCCAACGTATAACCCGGCTAAATTGTGATGATCTCAAACAAGCCTAGTTGGGAACAATTGATTGAGCTGTGCGCACGTGATAGGAATGTTGAGCTTGCTGACGTGTGAACGAATTCCCTAAGAAATTAGCCAAGTTCTTAGAAGGGTGAATAACTCGCCTGTTTGGGATTGATTTCTGGGTTAATTTTGACCACGGAGTAATACCATGTCATTAATAAATGAATGTTTTTATTTTATAACATTAAATTAGAAATTTTTATAACAATTGAATAGTCGCGGCTTCATTTGATAATCGAGTAAATTTTAGCCAATGTGCTTATCCAATAATTATACTAATATTATAAAGCTGAAGAGTTTGTTTGTTTGAACGCGCTAATCTCAGGAGCTACTGGTCCGATTTGAAAAATTCTTTCGGTGTTAGATAGCCCATTCATCGAGGAAGGCTATAGGCTATATATATCATCACGCTAAGACCAACAGGAGCGGAGCCACGCGAGTGAAACCGCGGAGCGCAGCTAGAAAGAAAGAAAGAAAGAAAGAAAATACATTTAATCCAACACACATAGAAAAAAAACAATAAAAATATAAACAATACAGAAATACAGAGCTAGTTCTACTATAAAAAAGAATGAGAATGAGGATGAAGATGATGATGAGAGTTTCACTGTCAAGTGAAAATGAAATAAAAAATTGACAGAATTGTGGTTATAAGTTTTATAAAATTTATTTCACGTGCGCACAATTCGCCAACAATTAGACTGAATGACAAAACGATGCGTAGGCATTCGATGTTTTCAATAGATTTATTTAAAGATAAAAATATTCTCAATTTAACAGCTATTATTTTCCAATCGTAAATAGAATTCCTTTGTATTGGATTTCAGTCAATACATTTTTATATATTTGAGTATTATGAGGTCTGAATTTAGAATATTGTTTGTTTATTTTAGTTCAAATAAATCAAAAAAAAATTAATATAATTTAATGTCTCTTCGAAGGTCGATGTGATACTTTATAAAATCCGTATCTTTGCCTTGTTGAAGTTTTTTTTTTACATTATTATGTTAAGTTTTCTTGAGTTATTTAACAAAAAAAAAAAACAATATACAACAATATACAACAACAATATACAACAAAACCCAAATCGTAGATAACTAGTAACTACTCCATTGATAAGTAACACGAATTAATATCGGTTTCAATTTTACATTGTTCCCGGGGTTCAGAATGGATCCGTCTAAGGGTTTAAATCAATCATTAATCATTAATATACCCATGTGTTCAAAGGGTCCATATCAATACCTCGTTATATTATATATGAATATATCCGGGTATTACAAGTGTTGATCTGTATCAATCATATTAAAACCTTGAATAGTCTTATCATGGTTTAGCGAATTCACAGACGAAATGGTTAGTTAATAGGCGAGTCCTCACAGAGTGACAAGCCACACGACGCAATTGCTGCACGAAGCAGCTCGGTTAGTGTGGACGTGGCCAAGAAAGAAAGAAAGAAGAAACATTTTGTTATGGACAAAGTAATGCAACGAAGCAAAAATAAAGCATATAAAACTCACAACAAAAAAAATCAATAAAAAACAAAAATTACACTGTTTCCTACAAAAAGGGAAGCCAACTCATTTTAATTTACGCGGCAGCTATGCTGACACAGAGATGGCTTTCAAGGCTTTCAAGAAAAGCGCATGACGTGACGTCATTTTCCTCGTCCGAACCACGTCTTGTGACCGAGCTGCATCATGAAGCAAAGCTTGGACTGTATACAAAAGGCGTCAGCCAAGAAAAAGCGTATGTGACGTCATTTTACTGTTCCAAACCACGTATAGTGACCGAGCTGCTTCGCGAAGCAAAGCTTGGTCTATGTAGACGTGTCTCGACCAAGAAAAGCGCATGTGACGTCATTTTCCTCGTCCGTAACACGTCTAATGACCGAGCTGCTTCGGGCAGCAATTGCTTCGCGAGGCTGTTCGCTCTTTGGGCGCCTAATCAATATCAGTCACACAGCCGAATTCACAATATTAAATAGGTCATTACACAAACGGATTGCGCCATTAAAGGATTCTGTACCCTTTGAAACGCTATGGTTAACAATTCAGCTTATTCATTCCGTATGCCGCTACAATGAGATTTGCCAATAAATTCAGTGACGGGGAAAATTCTTAATGAGCTCTATTATTTTCAAAGATGATTCCTGAATTGAGTTTGAGAGAATAGCTTCGGCTGAATGGTTAATGATATCCTATTAGATTGCGGTTTTTGCGTTAACTAACCTGAATGAGGGCTTAAATCTTTTTGTTTTAAGTTCGTTAGTTGGTTTTGATTTATTAATTAATCTTATCTTCCTATTTTGTATGATTTACAAAATTAATTGTTGTTATGTTCATATCGATAAGGGTGATACCAATGCAGATAATAAGGCAAAATTTGCTTTGTTTTATTGTTTTTCAATGTATAGCTAATTTATAATAATAGCATTATGGTGTTAGAAATTAAAATCTTACTTACTTATCTATACTAATATTATAAAGAGAAAGGTTTGTATGTACGTATGTATGTATGGTTTTCACGCATAAACTACTGGACCGATTTTGATGAAATTTGGCACAGATAATCTTTAGACCCTGAGAAAGAACATAGGCTACCTTTTATTGCGAAATATGTACCACGGGCGAAGCAGGGGCGGACCGCTAGTTATGAATAAATGTAAGTTATAAGTACATACTCTATATTCATTATTTTTCAAATTATACGTGCTTAAATGTTAAATCACCTTCAAATTAACACACAGTTGCTAATTTGTTTATCACAAACAAAAAGCCATTACATGATTTGTGTTTACATCCGATACAAGTTATAATGTACAATGTACATAAATTAGTTCTTTAATAATGTAGGTCTAGACACGTACAAAATTAACTATATTAAGCTTAGGAAACTTTCGCTGAATACAGATTGAGTGAATGCCTTTAATTTGGTAAATTGGCCAACGGATACATTTCATAGATATAGATAACAAAGGTATAACAAAGGTATAATAATATATCCTATCCTACTAATATTATAAATGCGAAAAATTACACACATCTATCCTCACAATTTTTACCCTTTTACATGTATGCTTGTTACTCTTTCACGCAAATACTACTGAACCGATTACAATCAAATTTAGCACACATATAGAGGGTAACTTGGATTAAGACATAGGATAGGTTTTATCGCGGAAATGCCACGGGAACGGGAACTATGCTAGTTTTTCTTTGAAAACGCGGGCGAAGCCGGGGGCGGAAAGCTAGTAGTTAGATAAAATTGATATGAATATTAATTCATAGTGTCACATTTTCACATAAATAAGAGGACAAATAGGCAATGTAAAATATAGAATACGCTAATTTTATTTGTTGTTTGTTCTCTATACGTTTATGTTATATTTAATCAACTAGCGGTCCGCCCCGGCTTCGCCCGTGGTACATATTTACGTTTTCTCTACATAAGAACCATCCTCGTACTTCAAGGAGTATAATAAAAAAAAGAATTATCGAAATCGGTTCAGCCGTTCACACGTGATGCCGTGACAACGCGAAACGGGTGCGGAGTGCGGACCCGCCGCCTTTATAGCTCCCGCCGCGAAGCGCGTCGAACGCGGCAACTGATACACAAAAATAATCCTTATGGCTGCATGATTCTGTATTCACGCGCGATGACTTATAGCGTATTTGTATTTCATGTATAACTTTGGTGTTTCTACACCGATTTACATGATTCTTTTTTTATTGAATAGGTAATAATGTTAACTTTTTTTAATTAGGGATGAGTGAGAGTGTTGTAAACGTAAGAGTAGACAAATATAATCAGAAAGCTCCGAATTGCTAAGCTATTGAAGTTTCACGTGTTATTGTGAGTCAATTTTAAAAGATAGACATATGCTGTCTAGGAATTTATTTTTATATAATAATAATAATTGTTCTTAACATTTGTGTCGTACATGATTTCTATGTAGCTTTAACCATTAAGGCTGCACACGCGACGGAAGCTTAAAAAATGGAGTAACTTCTCCCGTTTTCCCAATATTTCCCTTCACTGCTCTGCTCATATTGATCGTAGCGTAATAAAAAGTATACTATAACCTGCCCAGGAGTATGAAGAATAATTGTGCCAAATTTCGTTAAAATCCGTCGTGTAGTTTTTGTTTCTATAACGAATATACAGACAGACAGACAGACAGACAGACAGACAGACAGACAAAAATTTTACTAATTGCATATTTGGCATCAGTAGCGATCCCTTATCACCCCTTCATAGTTTTTTTTTTAATATATTTCATGTACAGAATTGGCCTCTCTACAGATTTATTATAAGTATAGATAAAAGAGCAACTATGGAGTTTCTTGCCGGTGCTTCTCCATAGATACTGCTTTCCGAATCGGTGGTAATTGTTAAAAATATGTATTGACGATTCGAAAGTGCTTCTAAAAGAAGTCTAATTGAATAAATATAAATGTTTGAGTTTGAGTTTAATCAAGTTTGTGGTTAGCAAGAAGTTCTCTGTATGTAAAAATAAATCAATTCAGCAAATCAGTGTCACTAATAGAAAAGTATAGCCTCACAAGTTTCCGAAATAAAAGGGTAAGGAACAAAACATTCGGGTTAGACGTGTCTGCAATACAAAGGGGGATAATTTAGTTACCTACTGCTAACTTTTATTTCAAAGTATTTATTCTGTGTCTAAAATAAACTTATAAATTTGTGTTTTGTCTTTTCAGTTTTTGTACAGTTAGTTATATTATGTGTTGTGTGGGTGTGGATTCGATCTTGACGATAGTAAATAAGTGTATTTTTGTTTGTCTGTTCAATTATCTATACTAATATTATAAAGCTGAAGAGTTTGTTTGTTTGAACGCGCTAATCTCAGGAGCTACTGGTCCGTTTTAAAAAAAATATTTCGATGTTAGATAGCACACTTATCAAGGAAAGCCATAGGCTATACAGGGTTACTTGTAAAACACCAGCAACCTCGCAGGACAAGATAGTTAACATCATAAGTAACAATATTTGTTCTACGACTATTGGCATAACGCAATAAATTATATTTAAATGATTTTTTAAGCTTTTATTGTACTCTCCTAACATTTGTAAGTCTATGCGCTGACTGTCGCAAATAGGTCAAGTTCAAAGGCGCTAGCGCCGCTCCGCCCCTACCTTCCCCCTCTCGTTCGCTTCTTGTTTACGTAATTTTTGGGATGTACGTAGAGTTTATAATATTCAAACGGTAAATTAAACGAATATTTATTTTTGTATGAAAATACAATCTAACAAATTATCAAAAGTCGTAGAACAAATTTTGTTACTTATGATGTTAGCTATGTTGCTGGTGTTTTACAAGTAACCTTGTAAGTATATCATTACACACGGGTGAAACAGCGAAGCGCAGTTAATGTTTACTATAGTCCGTTAGGAGTCTAGAAACCATATATAAATAATACGTACTAACTAGGTACTAAGAGATGGGATGGACTATATTAATAGGGTTGAAATAAAAACACCAGAAATTTTTAAAAGTGTATTTATAAAATAATAAATAAATAAGTCACATTTTATAAAAAAAATTATACGTATAAATTATTCTATTCATATATTCTATAATATATTATTAAAAAATAAAATTTGAAATAGCTCCATACTCTTACCGTATGTAATTTTTGATATAGTTCTTAAGTAATAAATAAATTATTTGTTTGTACGAAATCATGACACACCTTAAAATATATCCCCTAAAATAATTCATATATATTCTAAGCGTATACTATTTCTTAATATCAAAGCATTGAACATAAACCTCTACTACTTCGAATTTTCACTCAAATACTGATACTACTTTTACCTGAATTAACTTAAAATTCAATGTTCTACAACAGTTTCTACTTCTATGACATGTCTATGCCGTTTCCGCTTGTGTATTCCATCAAATTCATTTTGTATCTCCTCCAGCGTTCTTCCTTGAGTTTCTGGTACGAAAAAGTATACAAAAATAGTCCCTATTAGGCTGGTAACAGCGAAATGCCATAGCGCCCAACCGGGGCTCACTAATTGCACCAAATTCTGATACAATTTCGTCACACCAAACGCTAAGAACCAATGAAAACCAGCCGTGATGGCCGTGGCACGCCGCTGCACATTTGGAGAAAAAATTTCTCGTAACATCAACCAGGGAATCGGTCCAACGCCTACCGCATACACAGATACAAACATACATAACGTGAATAACGGCACCCAAGTGTTATTGGCTGAGAGATTCGATGCTTTCAAGTGATAATACATCGCTAACGTACCTAAACTTAATGCCATTGCCGTGAACGAGATCAGTAATAAAACCCGCCGTCTAACCTTCTTCAGAAATTTCGTCGAGAAATAAGTAGACGATACAAGACAGAAACCCAAAATTATAGCTGCACTAGGTGGGTTCAACGAAATTGCGAACGTTTTAAAGATTTTCTCAGCGTAAAACAATATAGGATATATCCCGCTCATCTGTTGAAATATCATCAGACCAAACGACACGACCAATGCTTTGATAGTAGTCCTCGTACTGAACAACTTCCTGAAGGTCACTTTATTTTTGCCGTAATTCCTTATATATTCCTTGAGCGACTTTATCTCTGCGTCGATATCATTATCAATGCCCCTGAAGTACCGTAATGCGGTCTTGGCCTCGCCGAATTTGCCTTGCGACATGAGATACGCGGGTGACTCCGGGAGGAAGAGGAACGCGACGAAAAATCCCACGGGAATACTGGCGCAGAGGAATGATAGCCACGATGTGCTCTGGACCATACCTGAAAAGAAATTGGGTTTAGTTGTGTGTGGAATATTAATGCTTATATATTATACACATTATAATATTTACGTTGTTCGCCTTTTTTATACAATCGGCTGAATTTGTCTTGGCAAGGTTAGCTCATAGCTTTTGAGTTTATGGCCTTAATAGGGGCTAGCGACCTTGCTAGGTGATTTACAAGGCGGGATCGGGGGACCGGCGCGAATCTACCGTAGTAAAAGTACGTATAAAAATTATTAAAAAGATATTTGGATATGGAATCAAAATTTAAAACAACCATGCCCTGTGATTCAATTTCATAAACACACTGTAAAAACACTACAATAATTGACGTTACATTGACTTAGCGTTTTGGTTTAAAGTCCAAAAATCGACCTCAGTTCATGATTTTTTTCCAAAAAACCTGATTGTAAAATAAACAAATTAAAACAACCATGCCCTTTATCATATTCGAAACTTTAATATACATTTTTTTTTAGATATGTACGTTAAGAATCTAAGAAGAAAAACGGTTATAACTAGAGTTAATTTTCGGTATTCAAAGGGAATTCTACCCGATTCAGGCCTTAAGTTAAGTACTAAATACTTATATTTATAAACTGTGAAATCTACCTAACGATTTACACGAACAGCATTGAATAGGACGATTTTATAGTTAAATAATTAACTAAAACTGTATAAAAAGCAACCCAATGATTAAAATTAAATAATATTCTCAAGAAATACATATGACTATGACCCCAACCTTATATCATTGCGTCTGCCAACGGATTGTACAATGTACATGTTCAAGGCAGTGTGTAATTTTAATATACGTAAAATATATTTCAGTGTTTTCCCCATAGAAATCTAAATAACAAGACACTAGAAGTCGTAAGCGCGCGTGACCTTGTCGCCACTCAGGTGACTTTCACACCACAAGTGTGTTCGTCACTGTTCAGTTGCTCTGGAGACGTATGTGTGTAATCATGGTGTGTTTCAGCATTTCCCATTGCGGAAATTCTTCCACAAGTTGTAATTATACTAATATAGGAATAATATTTCATCGGTAAATATTTTTTTTTTTTGAAATAATGCCGTTTTTCCTTAAAATTATAGAATATTTACAAGTATTACGAGTGTCACCATAGTAAACGAAATAACAATAAATGACACAGTCGACCATTCTTATTATCACGTTTAACACAAATTTCAACCTTATTTCTATGAGTTTATGTTCAAAGTTATATATATTTAAAATTAACAACCTCTGTTGTAGCAAAGCCGAATTTTTTCGTATTGGAGCAAAAAGAAACAAAACGTCTCATATACTTAGGGATGTTATTCTAAAATAAACCGTAAATTCGTGCGTTAGGAAACATATTAAAAAGCTTAATTTAATATTTAAGTTAGTTTTCACTAAAATCAAGCTGTCCAATAAAAGGCATAGTTTACTTGTGTGTACTGTTTAGCTATCGGTTTAAATGTGTTGATTTTGGCGACAGCGGGACAGCGGTTTTCATACGATTATGACATTATAGCACTTCTATGTGTCTTGTTATTTAGATTTCTATGGTTTTCCCTGTATATTATATTACATTATTAAATGTATAAAAGAACCAGTTTTTGTGAGGATGATGTAGAAACGTATCCTCCCATATGACGTAGCGAAGTATTAATCCAACAAAATGTCAATCTAAGAGAGGCAAACGGTACCATTAGGAAAATAATTAAACATGCAAATTACGTAACACATTTATGATTTAAACGAGAGGGTCCTCGTAAAGATGTCACGAACATTCGCACGCAAAATTTTATACAATTGTGTTTGAAATTTATGTGTGAATCGAGTCTTATTAGCGGTTTGACCACGTACAATTTGTTTATGACATCACAAATACGAGAATATTATATGAAGCCTGTGGCTTCATATAATCTATCTTTGTACTAAGTATAATACGGAAACGTTTAGTTTTCTTGTGAAGAAATGGCATATTTCGAGATTCAGTTGTTAATGTTGTGTTGTTGTTAAATAAGTGTTTTCGTTATACCTAAAGTTTATCTGAACCACTAAGAAATTTTCAATATTATTCGATAGATTTGATACTGTGTTAAACTTGCAGTAGAAATAACTCGATTATTCAAGAAACTAATAATTTTTACTTCCTTCTAACGACTTTCTACACAAACTATTAAATATTGTATAAAAAAATGAAACTAATATAACAGTATTATTCGTTTTTACTTACCAATAATATACCCAAACAGGATACCACACGCAAAATGTACATGGAAGAAATTAGCCAGCGCCGGTAGTATGTGCTTCTCAGATATGTCCTCTACGTATGGCGGTATTGCTACGCTGAACGCGCCAACCGCTACGCCGCTCACAAAGCGGCCTACGTAGAGCCCGTAGACGTTTGGACTGTTGACAATATTAGTACAATATTTTAATTGGCATGACGTATGTATCAGATATGTCCTCTACGTAGGGCGGTATTGCTACGCTGAACGCGCCAACCGCTACGCCGCTTACGAAACGGCCTACGTAGAGCCCGTAGACGTTAGGACTGTTGACAATAATTATAATTAACGTGTCACAAAATTAATAATCTTTTTAATGATACTTAGTATTTAATAACATAGATTATGGCCATCAAATAAGTATTAAACATAAGCATAATGATCATATTTGAACCCTGGTAAACTTTTTATAATTACGGCCACCGTTTATATACATATTAATAATTTCAAATATGTCGTATTTAGAATCAGAATTTCTATTCATTTTGTTTGTCTTTTGATGGTTTCAGAATGTTTTGAATAACAAAGAATCTTACCTGGAAGCCACAAGTATCCACGAAACAACCAAAGGCAAAGCTAAATATAACAAAGTCTTTTTCCTCCCAAAGTATTCCGATATGAGTCCAGACGGAACAGCTCCGAATAATGCGCCCAAGCAGAGAAGAGAGGCTACCCAAGAGGCTTCTGATTCTGTTAACTGCAATAAAATAATTATATGCTAAATTACGTAATACATGTATTATAAAGTAACCGAAAAAAGTATCTTATAATACTAGCATACACTAATATTAGAACAGACATTTAATACGTTAATCATTTCTAAATGTAAAACAATAGAGTTTCTAAAAACAACCTTATTTTTTAAAGCAGTTCATATTTACCAAAATTAATATCCAGATTACTTGATAGAGAAGATGTAAAAACATTTTATTATAAAGTTGTTACATTTACAATAGTAAAATCAAATTTAATTGTAAATTATAACTACATGTTATAACTAAGCTAACACCTTTGGTATTTATTACAAAATTAGGTATGTGGTTTCGCCACGCTTCATTAAAATGTCGATGACACCAAATTCAAAGTTTCGACCATACCTGACATCACTCAATATTAATATGTAAGGCTTTCCAGGATCCTAAAGATAGGATAATTAATATTAATTATTATATACTAATTTAATTATTGAAATGTCTCCTGGCTAATTACTAAAGATAATATATTTAGACTACAGTTGAGATATTAAACTATATTTATCTCTACTTACCAAAATTTTTGTATGGGTTCCATTGCTCGCTGGTTGTGTCTGAAAAGAAAAGATACGAGTGTAAAAATACAATTAGGATTATAAATGATAGCAAATAATATAATGTTATATTCATATACACTTAGTAAAATGTGTCAAACACGAAATTACTATGTCTAATTGTCTACATTACTGTAGGATTTGCCAAAGTTTACTGTAATAAATACTTATAGGGAATGGCCAAAATACCTTTTAATAACAAACACATATTAAAAGCTATATAACCGTACTAGCTGTGCCCTGTGGTTTAACCCGCAGTGCTCCACTCCTGTTGGTTTTAGCGTGATGATATATAGACCTCCGTCTTCCTCGATAAATGGGCTATCTAACACGGAAAGAATTTTTCAAATCGGACCAGTAGTTCCCGAGATTAGCGCTTTCAAACAAACAAACAAACTCTTCAGCTTTATAATAATTATTATTATAGTATAGATTATAAACGGGTATAACCTAAAAACTATATACGTCACCGTAAACTTGTAACCAATCTAACACCCACAGAACATACCATAGTTATTAACCACAAATCCAAGAGATTTCGTACCCCAAATAGTTGTTGCATGGTTTAATTAATACCAAAACACATTTCAACGGTTATACCAAGTTGGCAACCGAGGTTTTGACTGGATTATGAAGGATCTAAACTTTCTGACTTTAAGATACTCGGGTTTCTATTAGATGTCTCGGTTTTGGTAAGTTAGATGGTTGATATATCTTGTAAAGGGAAAATAATAAGTACTTTTGCTATGTTACTGTTTTAAAGCAGAGACGCCTATATAGTCGTATGTTACTTACTATACAGCAAACAAGAAATATAATCAATTTGAGACTTCAGTGTTCAATCATTAATATTAATAGAGTCATTAAAATAGTTTCCTATGGGTACTGCAAAATTCCATTATTAAGTAAAATTTCTGTGAAGAAATCCGTCAGTAAGACTTCATGCTTCCAGTTCCAAATAATCTCAGCCATAAACTTTCCTACTGATTTTGTATATCTAGAATTTCATTTTAGTAATAATTTATTTTTCTTACCTCAAATTGTCCAGATATCATCAAAGGCAAGGCAGATGAAGACCAGGCGACGCACACTCCAGATGCGAAGGCACCAAGATTTACTGCAAATATTTAATTCTTAATTGTATAATTATCGACATTGTATTTTTTTTATAATAACTGTTCTATCCTTAAAATTGTTTTTTTTTTTTTATTCAACTCTCTTTAACAAAAAAGACGGGTTGCACTCCGGGAGTGCCGGCAGAAGTGAAAACGCGCGTAGTAGAGAGGGGATAGCTGTCTACTCTCCATCCGTCTTACGCTTTTTCGATCAGGTCACGTGTCCTGACGCGAGTT
>CAJQZM010037611.1:0-19746 GCA_907164665.1 Colias nastes | reverse complement strand
TCACGTGTCCTGACGCGAGTTTAAGATTTTATACCCATTACAGAAAAAGTGCTCAACGCCGCTAAAGAAGTTTTCACTTCAAAAATATTCACTGGTGAAGAAAGTTATTTATGAATAACACTATGAAAAACTAAGTATAGCTATATATCTGTATCGATCGATATCTATAACGTAGATAGATTTAATACTAGAAATAGAGTTTTACATATTTTGTCAGTTTTAAAGTACTTTAATGAATTACCTAATGAAGAATTCTTATTCGTAAAATTAATAAATAGATAAAATCTTTATTGCTTTAAGAACATGGAACATACATTTTAAAGGTTTAAAATTTAACATAGTACGTA
This sequence comes from Colias nastes, assembly GCA_907164665.1. Classification (NCBI taxonomy): domain Eukaryota; kingdom Metazoa; phylum Arthropoda; class Insecta; order Lepidoptera; family Pieridae; genus Colias; species Colias nastes. The sequence goes on along the minus strand of CAJQZM010037611.1, from coordinate 19,399 downwards.
TCACAGGTTCAGAATATAATTGTAAAATTCATTGGTTCACGCACTAGGCGAAGCTTGTCCTGCGGGACCAAAAGGCGATTAACAATATAATAGAGCGACATAGGACATTCTTAATGTCTCTAATCAAGCTATAGATAAGTTTCATTGTATCCACTAATCTATCTACTATAATAATTATATGTTGATACATTAACCACGAGGCCCACTCAAAGGGTTGCGTGAAGAAACTTTCCGTTAGTTACACACAACACCACATCACTGCAATCTTGTTTATCTTGTCTGTTTGTTTGTAAGCAACACTATTATAAAATTGTTTCTGTGAGACTAGGCGAACCATTTAACTTTGTCTGCTGTTTAAGAGCTAAGAGGTTTATGCAACAATCTTCATTGCTACTCCTTTTATTCGTAGTGCGATGTTATGTAGCCTATAATCTGCCTCGATAAAATGAATATGAAATACAAATTTGTATTCCAACTAAACTAACGTGTTCAAACTACGTTCTAAGATCAATGGCAGCAGAGCATCAATGAAAAACGTTACACAGGAAAACCGCTCTTGTACTAGAGCACACATCTGAAACATTTTTTCATTTAACTAGACTTCAATTTAATATTTACCATCGGCTAGGAAAGCAGTTTCGACATAAAAAGCCGGCATGAAACTGTAGTTGCTCGTTTAAAATCATGTCATACTACATCAATAAATATGGTACACACCTATCCCAGTAGCAATATATTGAGTAGTGATACCAGAAGTATCTCGCTTAATATCAGGAATTGTCTCCAGCCTCCGCAGCACCTTGGTATGACCATTCTTATTGTCTTCTGTATGAGATACACCAGCTTCTGCGTCCAGGTTTGATGGTTCGTCCACTAGAAAGATAAATATGGTAAGAAAAATAGATTTGAGAAGGGTTATGGCATTGCTTTATGGTGAGAAAAGTAATTACGCAGGTATAAAAGGTATTTGTGATTTAGAGAAGATAAAAAATAACTTTGTATTTACAGCCAAGTCAAAAAAGGTGACAAAACAACAGGCTATGTCTTATAAGGTTTTTCAATTCATTCAAAAACAAAAGCACTTGCATGCGTTTTGCAACATTTTTTTTTTTTTCAATATATTTCAAAATTTCTCGTACCTATACAGGGTGTCCCACTGTTGGTATACTAAGCTCAAAGGAGGTTATAGTTTTGCATACGCTGAGTACGTAAAAAATACTTATAAAATTCCAGACCCATTTTTTTTCAAATAGATGAATTCTTAAAACTCTATGTGTATCTACACCCAAAACAAGCAACCCGCCCAACTTAGCCAGCATACGTGAGCTATCGTTTAAGATTATGTTTTCATAGACAAAATGCTCACATTAGAGAAGCAGTCCTATATGCCGGCTGCGCGAAGCTAGAGAAGAAAACATAAATTTTCAGGAAAAATTTAGCAAAAAAATTTGTTGTTTAAGTGTTTTTTACGTGATCAGTGTATGCAAAACTACAAGTCCCTTTGCGCTTAGTATACCAATAGTGGGACACCCTGTATAATATCGATTTTACTCCAACTAACTGAAGCTAAAAGCGACGTGAGCCTCGACAAACATGACTCTCAAATTGGAACAACCACAGCCATTTCAGATCAACCGTTTAGAATTAATTGAAATAATGATTGATTCAATTTCCACCATAAATTATTATAAACTTCAATGAAATTGTACTAAGCCGTACTTTTCCTTATCTTTTAATAAATACATATTATATATTGTTTATACTTATTACTTTATAACCCATGACCTACCTTACATAATCAAACGGCATTAAGGGGAAGCTCCCTAAATTTTATGTGAATTTGCATACATATTCTGAAACAGGCACACATACAATCAAAATGGAACTTTAGTATATGGTTTATTGGGTCTTTTTCTTTCGATCTACAAGACAGTTACGTAATTGTAACATTTTCGCTCGATTCATTTTTTATTAAAAAATTATGCCTTTTTTAAGGATTATTACATTTTTTTTAAGATTTACTTGGACTTTATGTCTAAAATAAATGTTAACAGTAAGAAAATAGAGTTTACTATCGAATCCCAAGATATTTTTTCTCTAGATCAATTATTACTTTAGTTATAAACGAAATAAGAATTGAGACTTACTTTTCGAGCTCGAACGCGATCAAAGAGCGCACGCGATATTCAACTTTATTACGGCTGTATTAGCGTCTAGTACCGTAACCGGTTTCTCAGTGCCAGAAATGAGAAAGGGAGCCTCCTCTTAATAAGCAAGTTATCTTTTGTTTATTTGAAATAATTAAATAAAAATGTACTCAATTCAATTGCAACTGCAAGGGCAAGATAATTTTTATCATGTAGATTGTAGGTGTATAAAAAGAGAATTTGATTATTATTAATTAAATATTCAGAGAATCTATTTCTTACTATCGTAGTATTATGTACGTAGTGTTATCTTTATTATGAAAGAAAGAAAAAAAGCTGAAGTGAAAAAAGTCAAAAAGTTAAAAAGTATTTCGGTAGTAGGTATCTTTTACTTTGCTCATTAAAAATGGAAAAGCGATTTTATGCAATATATATTATGAATTATATCGTTTTTGAGTGACATATAAAGTAAAATAATATATATACACAAAATAAAATAATAAAAATGTATCCGCGATAAATGTTAAGAGTCCTAATACAAAATTGCGCTGGACGAAAGCTAGTATTTTTACGTTTGAACGCGATCATCGTGTAGTCGAGTAGCAAAGGCTGAAAGCGCTCAAAGTGGAAACATTATAGGACCTTATTATCTCGGTATCGTCTACTCCACCAATTCTAATCTAGTATCGTGGGCTTCCCGACTACTACGCGCGGGAAAAACGTACTTTAGTAATTTTGTGTCTGACGGAGCAGCGCAACACGTCCTACTCCCTAAAGCGCGGAGCGCGGTCTGCCGTAACAGCGTTTGCGCTCCCGTATATAATCGAAAATTCTAGAGAACTTTAAAATATTCCATTACTTTCATAAATCATATAATATGTATTTTTTTGATTGCAAATTTTTAAGCATAAATCTATCATTTAATGTGTATTTTTTATTTATTTTTTACTCTGTTGTATGTTTTAGAAATTCGACGCCAAATACACATAAAATTTCATCAAAGTAAGGCTATTTTAACTTAGATTTTCTTTGAATTTTTGAATAAAAGTACTTAAATTGCCTCGAACATATTTTAGGATGTCTCAGTGTCTTTACTGTTGTATATTTTATATGAAAACTTCTTCTTTTAAATTCCGTGTAAACTACAAAGACACGAACGTCCCGCATGGAAAAAATTGAAACACGCCTCAGGTTATTGGCTATTAAACAAACTGGACAATGAATATCAATAAATTGTCTCGAACATATTTTAGATATTGAATGAATCTTTAATTTAAGATAATAAAACACATTGTTACTAATTTAGTTTTGTTAAACGAGCGCCTAAAGAATTACAGAAACAAGTCAAAATCACTCTAAAATCGATATGGATTCTTAAGTTGTGAGTTGGTCTGTCTCACGAAATCTATGAAAAAGGTTTGCATTAAATTTCGTATTCACATAGATTATTTTCTTAAATTACATAATATATGGCATGTGTATTGTACAATGACCCTCAAATATCTATTTTATCTACAAAACAAAGTCATGCGACATTATGTACAATAAAAATAATTATATTATGTTTTCTAATCTTGATCTTTGAACTCTGTGACGAAAGACAAGGTCTATCAATAAAAAATTGTTGACTTTCTTAATCCTTAAATAATGTAATAATTATTAAATTATAGAAAAATATGTTATTTTTATTAAAAATAATAAATTGTGGTGCTAGCTCGATATCATATAGTTTTAAGAGTGATTTCTATCATTACAAATAATATACAATTAAAACTAATCGATTTTAATTTAAGTTAATGTCTGTAATGTTGCAAATGTATATTAAAACAAATTATTTAACAAAAAATGCAATTATCGCTAGATGTTTTATTCCGTTAAAATGTATGTTTGTACATGCATATCACAAAAACTTATTCACGTACTAAGCGCGTCACACACGGTGAAGATACTATAATATTTTATGTTAAGATTCTCTAATATAAAATATTACAGTATCTTAAGGTATCCGGTATCAGCGTTCTGACCATCATTTTTCTTTTTGTCATTGCGTACTAAGACCCCTGTAGAACCGCCATCCTGTTACAAATGACCCGAAATTTTGTGTCAGTGTTTATCTTCACCGTGTGTGACGCGCTTAAGACGTAGTATAACAGTTAATGTAACTTATAGTCTAACTAAGATTTAGTCCAAGTTTCATGTAGATATGTCGCCTAGAAGTCTAGATTTTGGAAGATAAAATCTACTCGCGCGACGAAAACAAGAAACTGGTATAGTATGTAAATTATTATTTCTCAAACATGACAAAAATAGTTCTTATATTCACTGAACTATGTGTTTTGACGATAACATTTAATAATAAAAAATATTATCATATGTACATACATTATATTATCATGTCTAATGTAGTAGAAAATCCACAAAACAAATCTATCTAAGAAATCTTCTAAAAAGAACTATGTATATTATTTGAAATAACTTACCGAAATTTAAACATTGTGAATAAGTATTAAAATATCATAAAACAGTTAATAAACAACAATAAGATCATCATTCTTTTCAGCATGATAAATACTTGATAAACTCTAAGACAAGTGTCGTGATCAATCGTCAAGAAGTGATCAAATAATAAATCTTAAAAAATTCTATCCGATCGTCTCGGATCTATTTCAAATTACAATCCCTAAGGATATCTGTTAATATTAATTATTTAAAGAAGAAACTATTTTATTTAAATGTAATATTGTACCTAATTATAGGTATGTACCTAACTATGTTTAGTAGGTAGGTATCAATATGTGCAAAGTCCGATTTTAAAGAACACACGTTTTATATAATTTATTTAAAGATATATCTAATTATTTTATAATAGCCCGTAAGCTCTTTATATCACATAAGATAAAAAGTAATTGCCACAAAAGGTTCTTCCCAAAAACACCTGAACCACGTGTAAAAAAAAAACAAAATTGGTACATACTTTTCTCCTGACTGGCACAAAAAATAACCTATATGTTTGCCACTTAAAGAACTGTGATTAACTACACCATGTAATCATTTTATCTGCCTCTCAAGCAGTCAGGGGTTCTCAAATACGGTCCAAAGATTTAAAACTCTATATATACAGGGTGTCCCACTGTTGGTATACTAAGCTCAAAGGAGGTTATAGTTTTGCATACGCTGAGTACGTAAAAAATACTTATAAAATTCCGGACGTAGTTTTTTTTTCAAATAGAAGAATTCTTAAAACTCTATGTGTACACCCATAACAAGCAACCCGCCCAGCTTTGCTACCAGCACGTGAGCTATCGTTTAAGATTATGTTTTCATAGACAAAATGCTCACATAGCGAAGCGGTATATGCCGGCTGCGCGAAGCTAGAGAAGAAAACATGGATTTTCAGGAAAAATTTAGCAAAATTTTTTTTATGTAATTTTGTTGTTTAAGTATTTTTTACGTGATCAGTGTATGCAAAACTACAAATCCCTTCACGCTTAGTATACCAATAGTGGGACACCCTGTATAATTCTCGTGTCACAATATTAGTTACCATACTCCTCCGAATAAACTGGACCAATTTTCATTATATTTTGTGAGCCTATGGGTAAGTCTGAGAATCGGCCAACATCTATTTTTCATACCCATAAGTGATTAGAGTAAGGCAGAACAATGTTTGCCGGGATAGCTAGTATTAGGGTGGTTTTCCACCAGAGAAGTGAGAGCATACGTTGCAAGGAATGTGTTTTTAAAGAACCAATCCTTTCGCTTTATTTACCTCGCCCCTTTCAGCACAGCTCTGGTGGAAGCGATACTATTGGTTCTTTACAAACATCTCTCATCCTCGGATATCTCCGGTGGAAAAGCACCCTTAAGATGAAATTTATGATAGATAATGTGTTTGGTGTGAGCGGAATAATAATAAGAAGGGATTTATTATTATGCATATCTTTACGCCTTATGAAACGTCGGATCTCGTGTGAATTGATGATTCGCTTTAGGGGTAAATTGCGTGTAACATGTTGAGATTTTGTTTTAGTTTCATTGTTCAGCTCTACGATATTTGCACACTTTTTTGTATAAATCTTAGTCGATTGTTACGTTATTTATTAAAAGACTTAAATCCAATCATACTATCGGATTTTAATAAAGTGTCGTAAGTATACACTAAAAAGTAGGATACTTCAATTGTTTGATACCATCATAATTCTAATTTAATTCAGCATTTTTTTGGGAGAGTCAAATAAAATATGAACATTAATCACTACATAGTATAAAACAAAGTCGCTTTCTCTGTCCCTATGTATGCTTAAATCTTTAAAACTACGCAACGGATTTTGATGCGGTTTTTTTTAATAGATAGAGTGATTCAAGAGGAAGGTTTTAGTATATAATTTATTATGTTTTAGACAAAGCGGGCGAAGCCGCGGGCGGAAAGCTAGTAAGAGATAAAAAAAGCTTAAAAACATTTCATTGACCTGCGTCAAATAAAAACTTCCATTATAAACTTCTATTTCTATCAATATTCTATCAACTATACAAACACGTATCAAAATTTCGATTTAAAAATACTACAATAGAAATTGATAACGTTAGATGGAATAGTTAATTGAATTACAATCACAATCAACAAGTGATGGCTCTTGTTTGCTATTGGCTGACCTAAGGCGGAGTGTACATTGGATTTTAATAATAGGAGGGTAGAAATAATAAACGTATTTGTTTGTGAAATTTTTAATTGAAACGAAATGTTATTCCTCTTATATTTAAAAAGTGTCTTTTTTGGCAAGATTCAAAGATACCATAATCGTACTCCATGACTTAACGGTATTGCCATGACGTGACCTTGAAATTTACAAAATGACGCGCCTAAAGAAGTTTTACTTGAAAAACTTTTAGAATATAAATTTCTGAACCAAACGTAACATTTGTTCCCATTACTCTTTAAAATAGAACTTAGTAGTAGTGGTAGTAGTTAGTTAAAAAATTTATGACATAATTTTTCGACCTGTGTGTTCCTATTTCATTCCATAATTAGTTTTTAAAATTTTCAGTTATACTTACTTCACTCTGTTACAACATTTTCATTTCCTTTTGATGGAAGTGCTTAGCTGTAAAGCTAAGATTTATTTTACTGTTTACAGCCGCTTGCTTTTATAACAAAAAATTCAAAATCTAAAACGTCTTAAACCACTAAGAATTATTTTATTAAATACTAACTGTCCCCACGGTTCTACCCGCATTGCTCCGTCTCTATTGGTCTTAGCGTGATGATATAATATAGCTCGAAAAAATGACTATTAATTAACAGGCAAATAATTTTCCAAATCAGACTAGTGGTTCCTGCAATTAGCGCGTTCAAGCAAACAAACAAACAAAAAACTCATAGGTCTTATAATATTAGTATATTCTATAATATTGTAGCGTTATTTGTATGAAAAATAATGCTCTAAAAAATCATAATATTATTCTTCATTGAAATAAACTTTGAACTGCCCTTTACAGCGTTTTTTTTTTGGAAAAACTATTGCAATTATAATAATAGCAGTGTTTCTTATATATTTATCTACCAGTCCGATGTACAACTAGCTTAAACTAACATCAAATACTTCGAACATAATCAATACAAGTATGCATGTTCTAGATTGTTTTGATATACATACATACATTTGTATTGTATTCTATATGTATCGTAGGATTTGCTTTGAGTTACTGCGTGGGCGTTACAATTAAGTGGTTGATAGAAAACCTATTTAAGTTGACGTAGTAATCTATACTATAATATTATAAAGCTGAAGAGTTTGTATGATTGTTTGTTTGTTTGTTTGAACGCGCTAATCTCAGGAACTACTGGTCCGATTTGAAAAATTCTTTCGGTGTTAGATAGCTCATTTACCGAGGAAGGCTATAGGCTATATATCATCACGCTAACACCAACAGGAACGGAGCCACGCGGGTGAAACCGCGGGGCGCGGGTAGTTATTTAATAAAGTGAGAGTATGCTTAGTTTGTAATGTATTTGTGTTGGAATAAATGGTTTCTTTCTTTCTTTCTTTCTATTTAATCCCTATGGACTAAATAGAAAGAAAGAAAGAAAGAAACTCTGTCCGCTTTTTAGGCTATCCTAAAAAGCGGACAGATTAATTATTATCAATGTCTATAGATAGAGTTTCTTTAAAACATTGCAAAATGTTTTGTCTTAAATCACAAATTGAAAACTCTAAAATATTTAATAGAAAATATTATCTAAATATTTATTTAACTCTGTATTTATATTCATTTCAGGATTTATAGATTTTTATTCGTTTCTTGTTTTATATTTGGAATCACTTTAACGCAAAAAATATATAAAAAAAAATTAGTCAATTTGCACGTAGAATTATAATAATAAATTATTATAATATTAAAATTAAAAATATTATAAGAACCTCGCTTGACAAACCCTGCATCAGATAACCTTTCAACCATGTCACAACCCTATTTGGCGCTAAGCTGACAAAAACAACCCACCATGCACACCCAAACGATAATTAATACACGCTATAATCACCACTATCTCCAAGTAACATAGACTATAATCCCATGAAGCAATAAATCTGTAATCAGCGGTATGTACAGACGTGATTGCTTGTATTTTTTATGGGACTGATAAGACTGTTTGTCTACTAGAGATTCATAGAATCTTCACTGCATTTAGATAAATAAATTACATGTTTAATATTTATCAATGACTACACCCTAATTTGATTGATTGATGCTTCCGCTTTGCGGCGTATTCAATAGACGGCGTAAATAAACAGTCTATTTTTTTATAATTAGTTTTTTTTTTTTTTTTTTTTTTTTTGATCTTGTTACTTTTCGTCCTACTCTACGCTCTTTTCGTCTAGAATAAAACACAAAAAATGATAACTTATTCTACTCGTTATATAATAGTATAATATGTGTGTCTGTCTATAACGATGTAACGACTAAACTAGTAAATCAATTTGGATGAAATTTAGAAAACCGAGTAGATAAAAAGCTGCTTCATGCTCTACACCAGCGAAGGTGAAAACTGAATCTTATGTTAATTAACAACTGAGTAAACAATAACTATACTTTACCCCACACTTCAAATTGTAACAAGCAACTTAAGGGGCCGTATCGATTTTAAGAGTGATTTTGACTTGTTTCTTTAATTCTTTAGGAGCTCGTTTAAAAAAACTAACTACTATGTTATATGAAGGTAATGGTATAATTTAAAATTCTCTAGAATATTCGATTATATAGATCTGCCGTAACAACGTTTGCGCTCCCGTATATAATCGAAAATTCTAGAGAACTTTAAATTATTCCATTTCTTTCATAAAACATATAATATGTATTTTTTTTATTGCAAATTTTTAAGCATTAACCTATCATTTAGTGTGTATTTTTTATTTTTTTTAACTCTGTTGTAAGAACTAGAAATTCGACGCCATATACGCATAAAATTTCATCAAAGTAAGGCTATTTTAACTTAGATGTTCTTTGTATTTTTCAATAAAAGTACATAAATTGCCTCGAACATATTTTAGGATGCCTCAGTGTCTTTACTGTAGTATATTTTATAAGAAAACTTCTTCTATTAAATTCCGTGTAAAATACAAAGACACGAACGTCCCGCATGGAAAAAATTGAAACACGCCTTAGGTTATTGGCTATTAAACAAACTGGACAATGAATATCAATAAATTGTCTCGAACGTATTTTAGTTAATGAATGAATCTTTAATTTAAGATATCATCACACATTGTTACTAATTTAGTTTTGTTAAACGAGCTTCTAAAGAATTACAGAAACAAGTAAAAATCACTCTAAAATCGATAAGGACTCTTAAAAGATCTTGTAGTAAGATTATTTCTATAAGAACCCACGAAGGAAACATTTTTTCGTAAGATATAGAACAAGGGTAGTACGATAAGGTAATGATGGATTATGAAGGCGGTATGGCTGATAAGAATTTGCTGATTTTACCAATATTTTTCAACATTGTTTGGCTTGTGGGAATATTTTTTGTTCCTGAAATATGTAGTATGAAAATTGAAACTTATCGATGAATTAATATTTGTCAGCTTGTACATGTTATAGGTGTGTATACACACACACCTATAAACGTTTTAATGTTCATTTTAAAATAATATTTTAATGGAATGCAATTCTTGTCGTTTTACTCGAAAACGGCTGCATAAAAAAGGAATGAACTTTCACGTGGTGATCGTCACGTACACCATTGTCATTACGGGAAAGACACACGCCCACACATACACACACATACACATACAATGGGTTGCTAATAAAAATTTTGCTATATTATGTTAACATCATGTTAACATATATAAATAGGTACTTTATTTAATTTACGTAGAGCTTTCTCTATTTACTACTTCTTTTTCTCTATCTTACTTTCTTTTAACTATGGTCATCGATTTATATTGTAATATTTTAAATATTCTACCAAGATCCCCTTGTTCTATTACCCATATAAGGTGTATGTATAGATCTATACATACACTGCATACCATACAGGAACATGGATTAATTTGCTAATTTAAACTGTGCATAGATTATTATTATTGTAATATTTTAAATACTCTACCAAGATCCCCTTGTACTATTACCTATAATATAAGGTGTATGTATAGATCATCAGCCATTGCATGAGTATTGCATACCATACAGGAACATGGATTAATTTTAAGTATTGAAGGAGATTGTAATTATGATTGTAATTCTTAGAATAAGAAATCATTAATTTACAATTTGCTTTTTCACAAAATAATATAACAGTAATAACAAAAAATTCATAAGGATGAAGGCAAATTTTAATAAAACGTTTTAATATCGATTATCCCGGAATTAGGGACGCTTGAGAAAATGATTGAAGAATGATTGTCGATAATTCTAATGATGTTTTAATATAAACTGAGATGAAAGGCTTTTTTATATTAGTTCAGTAGGCTCTTGAGAAATGTAGGAATTTGGTAATACAAAAAAGAGATAAAGCTGGATGTTTTCAAACAAAAATCTGTAAAAAAGTTAAAAAGAAATAGTAACCAAATAAAATGGTTTCACGAAAATGGAAATGAAAATGAAACTTAAAATGTCTTCAAAAGGCGGAGATGCACCAGATTATAGTTTCAAGCTGCGTTGAATACTGTGTCAAAATATGAGCTCAATTTATGCAAAGCTTCTAGAGTTATTATTACGTATCTACATAAAGTTTAACTTTTGTTCTAAAAAAGTAAATATCTATATTATTATTATAAAATCCTGTTCTTCTGCATGTAATGCCTTCACGATTAAATGACGACACCGTTTTGGATGAATTTTGGAATGGAAATAGTTGAAGATACACTCGAGATTTTCAACTGTTTTCTATTCGATAAAACCACGAGGCAAGTAGCATATAAATCACCCAATAAAACGTGTTTTAACAAAAAAAAAATGTAGATTACATTCAAGTTCACAGGAGAAACTGTAGGACGAACCGGAAGGTACTAAATTTCAAATAAAAAAAATAATCATCAAAATCGGTTCACCCACTCGAAAGTTCTATAGTCTAATTACGAACTTCCTCCTTTTTTGTAGGGTTGAAAGTACTTCCTATCTTTCATATAGTATATAACATAAAGATACCAAACCTCGCTTGTCACAAATCCTGGGCCACCAGCAAATCAGCACTTTCATGTTGACAGCACTACAGAACGACTAACAGTGGTTCGCTATCAACATTCGACATCCTTCCATGTGATAAATTATCGCCATTTTTTGTTTGGCTGTTTATTTTTGAGGAATAGATGAGTTGAGTATCGAAAAAGACCTTTCTAAATTAGTAGTAGTTACTTTAAAATTAGCAGTTTGTATTCTATTATGATTAAAAAGAGGATTAAGTTTATTTACTATGTACCAAATTTTAATCAAATAAAAAAAAATAGTTTCAGTGGTTTAGGCGTGTAAAAGAAACAGGCAATTACTTTCGCATTTATAAATTTAGTTTGTTTCGTTAACAGGATTAAATGTTTATTCTAAGTATTAGGTATATGGATAATTTTAAACTTCTAGAGCAAAATCGTAACGACTAAAGTTGTTCAATTTATCAATATTTACGCTTGGCCTATTTCTTTGTTCTATCTATACATTATCGAAACAAGAAAACACATGAATACCATATTCTATTCTTTATAACAGATTTAATTTCAAGGATAAACCCAGGATTATCTATTTGTGTACATGCGTATGTGTGCGTGAAGATTTTATGTGTGTGTGTTTGCAGCTTGTACGAACTCTGTTCGAATTTGTAAATGCATGTGTGTGTGTGTGTGTGTATCTACGCGATTGTGTGCATATTGCGTATGTACTTGCATTGTGTTATTTTTATATTTATTTAACAATTTGATCTTAAAATCACCTTCCACAATGAATGGCAGATACGATGTTAATCAAATGTTTAGTCTAATATCTGAGCCTTAGCCCCAAAGAGATAACGGTGCATTTCCGTTTACAATAAACATACTAGAAATTATTATATAACATACAGATTTTAAATCTAAAATATAAATTAAATTATCAAAAAAGTGTGAATTTATTACTGGTAAACAGTTCCTAAGTTATTTTGGTAAATAATAATGTCGAGGACAAATTAAAATATAAAATCGTGGTTGTTACGTCACGTTCATACAGAATATATTCTGTAATTGTATTTTTATAAATACAAAAACTTATCGTACTTTATTTATCATAACATTTATTTTATTTATCAATCATTATATTGAACAATGTATATTTAAACTTAATATCTTATTAATTTAATAATGCCACTAAATATACATACCCTGGTTTACAAAGTTTTTAACCAAAGAACTAATCAGATTTTTTCAGTGTCAGTTTTCAGCAGAGTCAGGAGATTTCTTAATAAAATAAAAAAAAACAAATTCGCTTAATGATTCAGAGGGAATTGCAGCCGGTGCACTTTGGGAGGGCAATTAGGAGGAATTTTTAATTTTCTTTTTACAAATCTTTAGAATACTGAATAAGTAGACAGGAAATGATTCAATTATTATTTTTTTACCCGCAGTGCTCCGCTCCTGTTGGTTTCAGTGAGATGATATTATATAGCCATAAAACATAAAAAAACAACCATATCCATATACGTCATCTTCTGCATCCTATCCTATCCTATTTTACTAATATTATACTTAAATGCAAAAGTTTGTGAGGATGGATGTGTGTATGTTTGTTACTCTTTCACGCAAATACTACTGAACCGATTACACACATATAGAGGGTAACTTGGATTAATACATAGGATAGGTTTTATCCCGGAAATCCCACGGGAACGGGAACTATGCGAGTTTTCCTTTGGTATTACTGGAAGATTGTGATACGAAAAATGAAAAAGATTAGAATAATAATTACATAAGTATTTATATATTATCTTGTATTTCCTGAATTTTAAAAAGTTTAAAAATAAATCGTGTAAATAAATGTATAATAAATGTGTCCTTTTTTTCTTACAATCTGAAGCTTATTATCAAAAAGTTGTGTTATTACACTAATTTGTTATTAATTAAAGGAAGTTCTAAAAACTTTCCGACCTTTCTTTTAAATATAGAACTAAACCTTTGGCCATAATAGAGACAGTTTAATGTTACTACTTCCATCTTTTCTTGACTCTTTTTGAAAGACCGTAATGGTGAAAATCGAACATGACAGGATCATGTTCGATCTTCACCATTGACTTATGAAAGCCGAACAAAAAGATCAATTGGAAATTCGATCCGAAAAGCTAACAATAATGTAATCTCAGTCTGATGGGAAAGGTTGTTCTTTCATAAGGATAATCGGATTATTCGCGTCTCATTCAAGACCAGTAAGAAGCTTACAATATTGACGAATATGTATATTATTTTCGTTGATACAGGTATTTTGGATTATTGATATAATTAAATAGATTACAGATTTGATTACTTTTCTTGTTAGAGGTTAAATTTTGGGTTAGAGACATTTGATATGTGATTGAATTTATACCATAGATACATTTCTGGATATTTTTGTTATTAATTCTGAAAAATCGTTATTTGTATCCTATAGATATGTAATAAATGTTGTAGAATATTGTATATTTATATCTACATTTCAACAGTTACTGAGTGATCTTAGTTCTGTAAAACAAAAGAAAACACTTGTAGCCATCTTGTAACGCATTATATTGCTAATATTCAATCAAAAATAGACACTACAGCTTTCTTATTAAGGTTTCTTTTCAACCTTTACGTTCAGTGGCAGCAATAAAAAACCCTTATCACCGATATCTCCAATACATTTAACTACTGAAAGTTAACGAGAGCTAGGCAATGTTTTTATGAGTTGAATACTCCCGGGAATCGAGGAAATGACGTAATAATGGTCGTGATAAGGCGATTCCGTTAGAGCTAGCGCGCACCACGACTTTATGCAGCGTGATTATTTTATCGCAGAAATACAACGTATGAGTTACTATGACAATGCGCGCACATGCGATTAAATAATCACAGCGATTTTAAAATTGTGATTTGTCACATTTTGCTGCGACTGCTCGCAACGCGATTGTCGCGAAAATCAAATGCAGAATATGAAATTGTATGGTACCGCGCGCACTGCGATAATAAAATCGCACACTCGGGCCCGGCCGGCACTTCACTTGTGTTTCGTCTGTCCAACAGTAAACATTGTAGTGGTATAGGTAGGTACTGTTTGGTAAACATAAACTCAGTAATCTGTCAAAAGTTTGAATTTATTTATTTAACACTTTATTGTGCAAGAAACAAAATATAACTAAGTACATAAAGGTTACAATAATAAAAAAAAATAAAAAAGCACAATGGGCGGCCTTTTGGCGGAATTTTCATTCTATAATAGCCAAAGAATTTTTTGGGATACATCCGAAGTTCATTGTATTTCTGATAAAAGAAACCATTGACAATTCTATCTGCTGTAAAAGGATGAGTCCAATATTGACGAATTTTCTTTTTTTTTTCTTATCCTCCGAAGTAGTAAATAAAGACAAGCAACTTGTACGAAATCAATGATGAAGTGAGTAATGATCACTATTAAATTATCGCTGTGCGCGAACCGTACTCTCTGCGATTTTCTACAGCGCGATTTTGAAATCGTGTCGCAAAAATTAAAATCGTGGTGCGCGCTTGGCCTTAAACCTATGTTAAGTGGAGATATTTATGGGTGTAGATAGGAGGGAATACACGGTTTATCAATGATATTGTTAATTGCGGTGCTGCTGCGAGAATTAATGTTGCAGGGTGTATTTTAGTAGCTAAGCTAAATCTGGCGCTACATGTACAGCAGTTTAGCATTGAAGAATCAAAATATATAGAAGCACATTCCATTTAATCCATTCCTGAGATTAACGCGTTCAAACAATTAAACGATATAATTTGTATAAATATAGACATAGTTTAAAGAGAACATATAGAGTAGGTACATTCGTATTCTTATTACATATGTTATATTATTATAATAAGAATATGAATATATTATACATTATATTATTCATATCTTAATTCTTACATCCCATTGGGCGATAAGTGATACTCATAAGTATAAAGTGCAGTTTTGATGGAATGTACTTCAATATAATATTCAAGATTATGTTTATTATGTTCCGACTATAGGGCCACAAGCTACCTATGAGCACCTATGAGCGACCACCACATTAGCGTCGTGAGCTTGGTAGATATTACCACATGTCTGCCAACTATTTTATTTTATTAGTAAAATTTAGTACCTAGTAGTTAGTAAGTAGATGTAGCCGGTTTCCTCACGATTTTTTGCTTCCCTGATTGAAGCAGTGTTGACATAGATTATGTTAAAAAATACATAATATTTTTAGAGCTTCAAAAATATGCATAATAAAATAAAAATACCTCTAAAACAATATTCGAACAAATCAAATGAATACCTTAGTATTTTATATGGTCCATAAAGTACAATAATTGAAACCCTATTCTCAGACAATAGCCATAAATCCACGCAACGACAAAATGGAAGTTGAGAAATATTTAGTTTTTGTACATAGAGTTAGATCTACTAGAGGGAATGTTATTTTGAGTATTATTGTAAAATTAAAATATTATAAAAATATTTTTATAACGTACGTAGTTTTCAGTAGGTACATTCTTTCCTGCCTAATGATATTGACTATTTTCAAAAAACTCGATTAAAAATTACAAAAAGGTTAAAATGTTTCAATTACACATACATCTGCTTACTTACTTCTTATTTAAGTGTAATTTTTTTCTACCTTAAGTTAATTTTTCCCGGAGACATGACCACAAATATGAAGAGAAAAAACAGAATGCCAATTCCACATTTCGAAATCTTTAAAATTTTATTATATGTAGGTAATAAATAAATTGGTTCATCCTACTCTTTATATCTTTGTTAAGCAAAGGAGTATTGCGTGTAAAAGAAGCTGAATAAAACAACTTCGCACCAGATAGCAATCAAACTTTATTGAAATTGGTTCGCTCAAAGAATATGACAGGGTATATACCCTGTCATATTCTTTGGTATATACCAATAATATGAGTTTACCTTGGATCATAGTGATAGGTAAAGATTCCTGAATTTTGTCTGTTGATTTTGTGGATGAGTGAAAATATTTTGTTTCAGAGAGCATCAATATTTTGTTTCATATAATATTTGTATGATATGTTACGTCTATAACATTTTATATTGTGTGAGTGAGTTAGGATATTTCCGCACAAAATGTGAGAGGAAGGGATAAAAGTACTCGGGAGCTTTAGGTAGTCTTAAGTGTCACCTATATATGTATTATTATATTTGTTATACAGATAATCAAAATTCATTTCGAATACGGTCTCTTTTAAGATTACATATTCTGTTAACACATAATTTACCTACATCTCTTACATTACTAAATATTTTGTTCAAACATATTATGATATAGTTTATATTATTATGTTGTGAACCTGTTTTATAATTTATACATTAAAATTAAACTGAAGAACAATTAAATTGCTGAAATCCTAAAAACATCGTCCTCGAGGAAAGTATAAACAATCAACATTCTTATTTCATTGAAATACTGTAGTATGTTACAGTTAGAAAAAAAGTACATAAAATTCTAATTTTACCCTCCTTATTTGAAATCGGTTAAACTACAGATACATGTGACGCATCTTTTTTATAAATAATCTTTGAACTGATCCCATATTTATATCCCAAAGGTTTCTCAGCACTGCTGAGAAAAGATTGATTCCTATTGACATAGTATTTTTTGTTCTATTCGTGTCTAATCCTAGGTTAAAAGTAGAGTATTATTTTGCTAAAATTAAACTAATATTTTGCTAAAAATAGACATCTTTTGGTCTTAATGTCTATTTTTGCATATTATTAGAAGGTATAAACCTTTAATTATACTTTTCTGCTAACTCATGACGCAACCATCAGTCAAAGAAATTGGCGCGAAAAATGAAAAGGCTTTTGTACTTCATAATTGTCCGTATTTATGCAAAATGGAACCACTCGACAAATTTGCTTTTTTTGGTTTCTTGAAGAATACTCATTTAAAAGTGGTCTAAATTCTTATACAAACAAGAACCACATGATTTTTACCTTGGAAACAAGGTATACTAAAAGCAGAAAGGAACCACCAGCAACAACGAATAATACATATGAAGCAAAACCGAACCACAGCACCACGGGACTGCTTTGTTCAAACAAATAAACGATATTACTATCATGTCATTTTATACAAAACAGATCCGCACATACTTGGTGCCATTATACATTACACATATTTCTATTAATAACAATTATTTTTAATACACAAAATGGAACCAAGTTTCTGTGGTATGGTAATGCGTAAAATAAATTCATAATTTAATTGTAATTTTTTATTGCAAAATAAAACCACAAGCATTCGGTTCTATCATGCATAAATAAATATTGTAAAACATCCTGAAACCCATCATCGCTATACGGTACCAAATGCCTTGACTTGTGCACAATGCAGAATGCTTCTCATCTTTAAACATCGTATTTCATTACGTCTTAAATAGCTCAAAGTGCAAAACTCCAATTTTTAAAGTAAAACGTCGAACATCTGTCATTATAGGTGACATTCAGCGAAGTATTTCGAATACGTGACGGCCGTTTTTTTTCTCCGCGAAGTAAGTTCTATTGTTTTTGTTAATTACCTTTAAAATTAAATGTGAAAATGTTTAGTAATAAATAAACAAGGAAGAAATTGGTAAGAAAAGCACCGAAGATAATAATGAAGATACAACGGGTAAGTAGTTTTATTTAATGCATTTAAGTACTTATTGAATCTATGAGATGCAGGTATGTACGCTGTATCCACTTTTGATTCATTCCCGATTGTGGAGTGATTTTAAAAAGATAGTTCATTAATTAGTAAGTACAAGAGGAATCCTGTGTGGATTTACGTACCTATTTTAACGACACTGTTGTTGTTCACGACGCGAAGGCGAGTCGAATTATTAAGAGTCATTTTGTTACGATTCATCTGTCATTGTGAGATGAAACTACTAAACCCTGTTTTAAAAACAACTGTCGATGATCTAGGTACCTACCTACTATTTTGGTAAAATACGTTTAGATTCAGATTCAGTACAGTACTTACATTCAGCGCATATAATTATTATTTGTTTGATTTTAAAAGTCGCGCTGCCACTGTTTTGACCGGAACAAGGCCCTAGCTCGCGAAATTGAAAATTTTAACAAGTTTATTTAATTTTTTGCTAGGTTTGGTCACTGTTGCGTGTGATTTTTAGGGTTCCGTACCCAAAAGGTAAAACGAGACCCTATTACTAAGACTCCGCTGTCCGTCTGTCTGTCTGTCCCTCTGTCTCATGAACTGTGATAGTTAGACAGTCGAAATTTTCATAGATGATGTATTTCTGATGCCGCTGTAACAACAAATAATAAAAAAATAGAATAAAATAAATATTTAAGAGGCTCCCATACAATAAACCGTGATTTTTTTGCCGTTTTTATAGATAATGGTACGGAACTCTTCGTTGCGCGAGTCCGACTCGCACTTAGCCAGTTTTTTGTACATGGCGCATGTACCTACAACATACTTAGTCGTCTAGTAGGGACACGGCTTTATAAGAACTAATAATATTTTGCTGTCGCCATATATCTACGTATAAAAGCCACGCGGCTTTATTGTTTTGATTTAAAGCTTTTTTCTTTTT
>CAJQZM010037609.1:0-11164 GCA_907164665.1 Colias nastes | reverse complement strand
AAGACATTATAATGTGTTTAGTCGGTAGCTGATATCGGCTATTTAGAGGAGATAAGTGTGGACGGGAATGTGGAAGCGCTCTTAATCATTATGCTATAATATAAGGAGTTACGAGAAAATTCTAGAAGCAATGCCCTCTTAAGAACGGTAGAAGAAATTACTTGCAAATTTGTGTAGTATTTGAAGACAGTAATAACGAGGTGTCGAATAGACGAAACAAAATACGAAATAATAATTACCGGCTACAAATTCATTCACTTTGAATGTATACTTTGCGATTAACCTTATCTTTAATTTTTCATTATAAAATCTCTCCATACTGACATTTTTAATTCCCGCTGTGTTTGTTCCCGCTTTGAAGTAGAAAGCATAGTTGCTTAATGGTCTGTATTAGACTATTAAGCAACTATAGATTTAAATCTTTCAATCAATATAGTTTCATGAATAAACAGACAGTTTCAAGAGGACATTTTTATGTCCATATAAAAACGTATAGACGAAGCTTTTATCCAAAGTCAGTTGCGAATATTACAAGAAATAAATCCTTCCATACCAAACTTACTAGCAGCCAACCTGTCCCGACCATTTCAGAAGCGTGTGATATGTAAATATATGATAATATACCAACAATTTGCACAACTTATGACCCCGGTCTGGGCCCAACTATTTGGTCCTCTACAACTTTCCCTGCTTATATTACGAATGTAGATGTGGCTTAAAGTAATATGTTTGGATTACATTAGGACTGATTCGTGTACCTTTGTGATTGTAATGGATTTTAGATCAGTTATGATTCCGAAATGGATATGAGTAATGTATTTTAAACTTAACACATTCCGTGAGAATAGGAAAATGAATAAATTGCTTAAAAGTATAATTTATAAATAGGGTAAATGTATTAGGAAAATATAAGATGTAATAATATAAAAGAAGTTATTATTTTCCACCGATCTTGCAACGGATCTAGCGACTGACAAATATTGATTACTAAAAACTAAATATATGAGAATTTTATTCAGGAATTCGCAATCTTATCAAATCAACATTTCAAAAAAGTAAAAATTATGAGCAACTTACGTAAACTCAAAGAAAGTAATGCCTCAAGACATTATATTAATAGAACAACGCAAACTAATATAATGTGGTAAAAAATAAGTAAACAGTAACCTGAGAAGTGAGAAAATATTATAAGAAAAAGCTAACATTATAAATAGATGAGATTAGAAGGAGATCCCGCGGGCGATCGGGTCCATATCCGAAATAATAATCTGATGCAGGCATACGCTACGTATGTTGGGGAGAAGCTACGAAACAAATGGATGTGGAAATATTGTACTATTAAACTACTTTTTGGAACTTAAGTAGTTCCACTTAATATCATTGTTCCACTTATGATATTTTTCATGCATTTTAA
This sequence comes from Colias nastes, assembly GCA_907164665.1. Taxonomy (NCBI): domain Eukaryota; kingdom Metazoa; phylum Arthropoda; class Insecta; order Lepidoptera; family Pieridae; genus Colias; species Colias nastes. Next base: position 9,750 of record CAJQZM010037609.1, on the reverse strand, counting down.
TTACCATACATTTTAACAAAACTCACTTACTGTCGTAACTTAAATTATATAATGTTTATTTTCTTTACCGATGTTTCATAAGCAATGGAATCTCTCCTAGTTATGTTTTAATCATTGTTTTTGGAGTCTTGTCTAAACTAGCAAGAGGCGATTACGGCTAGTCCCCATCCCTCAAATCTAAATACACATATTTTAAATATTTTTATTTACCGCATCCGTTCTTTGTCATCCATGTAAAATAATATTAAGTAGATTCAATTTCCTTGCAATGTCGGTGCTGATAACATATTGCCAGCACGCTAATGTGACTTAAATGCGTGTTTCTGAGTTATATTATGTACGTGTAATTTCATGCTTCATTTGTGATAATATTAAGCACTTGTAATTCTAGCTTGTGTGAGAGGAAATTCTGTATGGGTGTTAATTGGATACTACTGTATTGTATTTTGAGGATTTCACTAGCTCTATTCAGATATTTGAGTTATGATATTACTTTCAAATATATAGTTATATTTTATAGTAATCGTTTGTTATTTAGATATCACGCAAAATAACTCAATAAATCGTTTTATTATTCGTCGTAAACTGCAATTAAATAAACAAAGTTAACTTAAATTGCGTATTACAATGAATGAAATAAACATACATCGTCATATCCCCATACCTCATAAAACCACAAAACGAACCGAACACAAAATAAAACCACGAAAACTAACATACTTACTCTTCAAATATAAGAGCTCCTAGTACTATAATTCAAGCACTAAATTCCCTCGATCCTTTTAACAGTTCGTTATAAGCTGCGACTCAATAATAGCTCGCAAACTCGAATCTCACGTATTTGATCATTTGCTACCCACTGCCTCTTGTGAATACGTGTGTCATACGTAATTGTATGGAGCTGTTAAAACCATTATGCATATTTTTTGAAAGTATGATTTTCAGGTTAATCTGTCGAATTTGCCTCTAGGTATTTCTGAATTATTATGTTAAAATTGAATTGTTATGTTAATCACACATTTTCTACATACTTATGGAAAATTAAATTTTAATGGATTTCAAAAACTTCGATTATAAAAATTTTCACCAGTATGAACAATTTGACAGTTTTTACTTCTAGATACTTTACCTACGTTTATTTTAGGTAGTAGACGTCGACATTGCACCAGCAAATCGTATAAATATTAAATAAGGCTTTTTTTGCTTAAGGCTGAAGAAAATAGTATTGATCATAAAAATAGCAACGATATTTCGAGGTGAAACTTCTTTGGCCAGATTCAAAGATACCAAAATCGTCGTTGCCATGACGCGACCTTGAAATTTTACTCTCAACGATCTAACGGTTTTATTTTCCCGTTTAAAAATGTTATTACAAAAAGATGTGGTATTATCAGCTCCAGATCCAGATCACACAACGTGTACAAATCAAACAGACAGTGTATCAGTTCCCAATCAACAATTTCAAGATGTTTGCCCGGCGTACCTACGTCTTCCCATTGCGTTCAAATCATTTGCGGTATTTTCTTGGTCCGGCAGACCTGGCTCTGTTATGTTGGCACTTGTGTTTGGAATGTGCCGTGTTTGTTGTTTGGTTGGTACTAGGAAATGGTTTAATTTTTCTATGAAGAGTGTTTTACGATATGGTTAATTCTATTATTCTGAATAATGGAGAATTTGTTAGAATCTGAAACTGTTTATTTTAAAGTAAAACATGTACTTAACTTATTTGCAAATAAATCTTATTAATTAAAAGTATCATTGTGTTTAGGAAGGCTGTTTATAACACTTATAACGAAGATATTTGTCACTTATATCTTTATTTTAATGCGCTTATTGTATTTGAAAACTGAACACTTTAATAACTAGTTAATGGTAAAAAATATAGATACAGACATACGCAATTACAGTAACTTGCATTTACTTAGTTTTAAAAATATATTCTCGTAAATCCTACTAATATTCACACAAAACAAGTGAAGAACAAACGGACCACTCAGAATAACCACCAGTCAAACAAAAACATAAGAATAACAATAAAAACAAGCACAAACAATAACGTATAGTTTTTCCAACGCCCGCGCCGTAGGCAAATCTAATCTCATTGCAGAAGCAATTCCCTCCCAACATATCGATTGCATTGTAATCACATTCAAACAATATGAAACGCATTATACATACAAATTACATGTCTACAGGTTACAATGTTTGTGTTTGGTCGGATTATAGCGTTCGCATGAGGCGTCCGTTTTAGTAACACTTATTCGAAGATTGGTATAATTTTGCTTGGTTATGTGTTTTGTAGAATTCCTTATTGGTAAACTATAATGCGTGTTGATATAAACTGCGAATGAAAATATGCTGTGAGTGATAGATTTGTTTTTTAGTCCTTAGTAGTCGATTCAACGTAAATAGCAAAAGTGATCAACATCAACATAAAACTGTTTCCGAGATTTTTTAAAACTGTACATAATGGTTTAAAAAATAATACAGTTTCAGTTCATATTTGATATGAGGTACAAAATACGAATTAAAATAAAAATACTGCACTACAAACATTTTTTCCCACATTTTGTGAAAATAGATTTCCGCAAAGAATTAAAAATAAATACTAGCCAGTAAAATCATCTATAGTTATTGTCTATAGTGAACATAGACCTACCCTGTATATAGCCATACTAGAGTCAGCTCTATGTATACTACTATCTACACGAATGTATATTTGTTTACAATCAAAACCTATTCGATTAGAGAAAATATTATTTCCATACTTCCTCTTAGCGAACATGAGTGTAAACAATTCTGGATATATCACACACTAGATAGCATATAATGTGTAGTGTACCGCGTTAATGCAATTTAATCTGCGCACACGCATCACAAGCTTGCGCCTACGCATGCTCTCTGAACACAAATAATAATGCCCTGCGTGCAGTGGATGGGCGATGCTATAATTTTGTTTTATATAATTGTGGGTCGTTTAAGAAAAATCTAACTCTGTTTAAGGTTTTGTTTTTTTTTTTTTATATAGAAAGCCTCCATGATAATATAATATTATGATAAATTATGATATGATGAATCTTGTATATAAATAATATTTTCTGGTATTAACTTTGCTTTACAATTTTCGTCAAAAGAAGAAATATTGATCGAATATTTTTTGTAAAATTGTTTAACGCGTTAGATACGAAAAAAGTAGAGTATCGATGTCTGATCGGAAAAATGTATGATTGAAACACAATATGCGAAGGCGTTTAAAATAATTCATAATCCTTTATTTTTGCTTTGTATCAAGATTTTGCATATCATAGATATTCATACATATTTATACATTTTAATACTCCTCTATTTTTATTACGTACTAAACGACACAATAATTATGTTTTATTACTATAGTATCGCCTCGCTATCGCCTCGCTTTACTCTATATGCAAGCATGCACATGCTAATGTAATTTAAACAAATGTCGTAGTGAGTGAGATAATCGTGGCGACTGTGTCCGTTTGCTTTATGGCCGGATTGACTCCGGGAACCTTCTATCTGATGCTGTTAATGTGTTGGACATGGGCTTCGTTGGACCAGGGAATTGATGTTTGCTCCATGGAATTGATGTTTGCTGGTGTTTTTGTACTATGAGTTGTTTATATGTAACTAGCTGTCCCGGCAAACGTTGTTCTGCTTTACTCTTATCACTTAGGGGTATGAAAAATCAATGTTGGCCGATTCTCAGATTTACTCATTAGGCATACAAAATTTCAAGAGAATTGGTCCAGTCGTTTCGGAGGAGTATGGTAACTAATATTCTGACACGATAACTTTGATATATATATGTATATTATATAGATGAAATTTTCATATTTACCTAAGTTCTATGAGAAAGTTCTTATTAGAAAGCTTTGGGTATGGGATGACTCCGGAAAGGTCTACTGATGGTTGGACATGGGTTTCGCTGTGACCATGGAATTTATGTTTGGTGGCTTACGTACTATGAGTTGTTTTATGTGGAATTCTAGTATCTATAAGTGGAAAGATAGGGTGTATGAACAAATGGCTGATGATCATAGTGATTATGTCGATGATTATGATTATGTTGATGATGATGATATAATTTGGAAACTACAACCTGGGTTTGGGTGGGTTATGGTTTTCTTTATTTAATGTATTTAATTTTTTCATTTATTATAATTGTAAAAATTAAACTTCAAAACTGTTAAACTTATATAAGTTACAGAATTTTAAGGCTTTGATTTAATTCTTAGATATTTAACTGTGCTTTCTGAATAGATTGTGGATTGATGAATAAATCTTAACAAACTTACAAAATCAAGATGCTCTTGTAAGATAGTCATAATATATCCATTGCTCAGTACCTAAGTAAAACTAAGTACAAGATTTCAGAATGAATAGAAAATCCTGAATAACCAACAACACACGATTAAAGAAAAGTAAACCGCACTAAATCTTTTAAATTAGCTCTTTACAAAATAAACCACAACGTCTTTAATTAGGACTTAATGTAAATCTTAAATACTTACAAATCCACATTTCAATATGCCCTAAACCGAAGTGAATATAAGCACAAATAAACAACCGGAGTGAAGTTCGTTGTTTTATGCGTTTTTATTTTGATAGTGCAGTCGCAAACGGCAAGATTTGTAGCGAGGTATACGTTGTAATTAATGAGGTACCGTTTTGTTGGGAATACGGAGGAATTTTTAAATTTTACGGTTCCATGTTGGTTTTCATGCATTTGCAGTTTGTGGTTATTGTCGGTTATGGATGTAGATGGTGTAAAAGTAAATTGTTGTATGAAACTGTTTAAGTTGTTGTTTTATTTGATGTGAATTTTTTGTAGATTTAAAATTAAATAATCGTATTTTTGTAGACTTAAAATAAATATAAAATCTAAATAAATTAAGGACTCCCTGGTAACATTTTTACATCAATTTGAAGACAACACTCACTTTAAAGTGACCGTAAATTTATTGGGTCAACGAATCACATGATATTATCATGAATATAATTAAATCGTGATAATAAAATTAAATAATTTAAGTAAATTATTATACCTTATGAATTAATATTTAATTATTAATACAAAATTAATTTGCATTTTAAACTAGTGAACTAGTATACTTTTCTTTTCGTTATAAGAAGGAAAATAAAAAATACCTAGTCTTCGAATGGGTACGTAGCTTTTCTAACTTTAACCACCACTTAGTTTAGATAGACCTTCCTATAATGCGAAAAATATAGCATGAACTTACTACTTGAAGGAATACAAGCAACGACCGCGTCACCTAGAAAAAGACAATTTCGACCTTCTTACAAACAGACAAAAAGCACCTCCTTAAATACCTTACAAATTAGCATATCAATGCACTCAACATTTAGGCTAGCCATCTTGAGAGCACTAATTAAGCTACAGTTCACAAACTTCACATAGAGCGGACCTATCGCAAATATTTCATTTTTTCACAGTTTTGAGTTATGAATTTTTAATGAGTTCCTCGAGAGATTATGAGTCAGAAGTCATTTCCCCGGTAAAGGAAAAAACCCGCCGCTTGTCGAGGCGGGGCCACAGAAAGCGGTCGCAAATAAAAGAGTTTTTATATTTTGTTTTTGTTATATAATTACGCGTGTTTCGAGGCCGCCACTTATCTAGAGGGTAATTCATATCGCTACGGATCCACGTTGTGTGCCTCCCAATTTTATTTTTAATTCTAGAGTTGGCTTTGCGAATTATAAGTTAAGTAGGTACATAGCTCGCGATAGTTCTTTGAAATACGTGGTGCAAAAAATTGGGATTTTATGTTGGTATTTTATCACGGTTATTTCGAAAACCTTTATAAATAAATAACAGAGACTCGGACTTTGCTTAGTTTGATATTAGTGAAACAATTTTAAGCATTGGTCCATATTTTCAGAAGATACCGTAAAACAAAGCAATAAACTATTGTAAATGGTAAAATATCTTATATCTATAGCGAATATTATCGGAACAATATCAATAAAACATTTTAATTTATTAAAATAGTTTAGTTACAGATTTTAACCTGTCATATACTTACCTAATACCTGTGCTACCTACTTATTAATTTCTGAAATGTAACAGAAAATATTTACACAATTTACAATTTGGTAAATTTTCTCGTATTAAGCCATGTATAAAGTATATTGGAATAATTATCAATAAAATAAGCATATTATGTAATCCATTTAATTATATGAAAAATTTTATTACATAAAAAAGATCGTGTGTGCGAAAATTTTTCTCTCAACGCGCCTAAAGAAGTTTCAAAAATTCAAGTTAAAACTTTTTCATTATTTTTTTTCTAACAATAACAAACATACGGAACCATGCTTTCAAATCACGTTTCTAACTTAGCCATCCTTATAATTTTAGTGATCCTCATAATATTTCCGGTCAGTGGCACGCGCCCGCTATGTTTTAGTTTATTCCATGCACTGCCTTGTTTTCAGCTTATTAAAACTCATCTTTGTGAAGAATAGTGTTTAGTTTGAGGTCGTTTTATTTTCGAATACAGTTGTTTGATTAAAACTAAAATATTGTGTCAAATATTTCATTATTAAGTAAATGATTTTCACGTTACAATTATTATACTTCTTCTAATACATAATATCATGCTTATTATAATAATAATCTGTGTTTTTAATGAACTAATTTTCGCACTAAATTTAAATATTACAAAAAATAGCAGGCCCATTTATAATTGAAATAAAATTAACATAATTAAATATCTAACTTTTTTTCTCCAATAAAATATGATTACTACTTAATACGTTATTAAAAGACAAGGCTTACGCTGCGGGGGAATTTCTAACTGATCACAAAAAAAAAAGAAAGGCGAAAGCAGATTATAAATTCCAAATTCGAAATCTATATTCTTCTACAAAACCATTCCAAATGCTTCCCGCCAAACAGACAATATTCCAGAACTCAAACCGTTCGAAATACAAATGATTCCCGCCAAAACAACAATATTCCTTCAAATCACACATGATACAAACACGCGTTAATCGCAGGCCGTGACCGTCGCCGAGTCCCTGGAGATTAAATGTAAACCGTTTATAAATTAGCTACCTATGTGTATGGATTATACGGCTTAATTAGAATTTATACGTTTACCACTTGAATACTAAATTGTAGAGGTTCATAGATTTGTTTTGAGGTTACTTTTCATTTTGAACTGTTTAGTGGGATTTGAGTTCATAAGTATGTAAATGAATTGTTGAAGAATTTTTGAAGTGTTTTTAATTATTCTATTTATTGTAGATATGAGTAGGGTTTATAAAAAAGACAAACACCGTCTTTAGCCCAGAAACAATGTAAGAGGTAACGCAATAAAACAAGAGATCGAATTTTGGAAGATTTTTTAAGTTTTTCTTTTAGCCAAACTTTAAAGAGATTCGAGATGAATCTTTATAAGACAAACTTTGTCATTCTAGTAGAAACATCCGTAAAAATTATTGTTAAAATAAAACAATAAAACGATATCAAACGAATTCATTACATTCAAGAAAATGCTCTTTTATGCCAGTTTCATTTAAATTCATTCCAGAATGTTCTATAAAATGTGCGCGCCATTAATGCATTTCTTTATAAAATATGGATACAATAACGCAAAGATACAATTTTATTACGAAACCCAATCCCATACTCCTGTAACTGAATGGATTATGAACGTACATGGGACTTAAATGAATTGCTCGCTCGCGCCATCACTCATCGGGTAAGAATATGGTGGATATAGTCTGAATATTAATGAATATGGGAAATCATTGTTTTTATGACAAAGGCAAGAAACGGGGAAAGTATCAATTTTACAACGTTTAACTCGCTACTGTTTGTTGCAAACTGATTTTATTTGAATAAAAACCTACCTATGGAGTGAAATCTACAACAATGTAGCAGATTAAGTCAAAAACGGTGACAAAGAAGAATTAATGACACAGGTGTTTTGTGTGAGTGTTCAGTAACGATGAGTTAAAAAAGTATGTATATTTCAATAATTTATAACACCGATGACTAAATCAATAGGTATAAACTCTAACGCTGTAAATAATTTTATTCTTATTGAATTTAAAAATATACATCAAGTTGTCTTTCAATCAAAGTAATAGAACTTGCCTTCCAAAGACCACAGTAGGATTCATATATTTATATGTACATGTAACTTTGCTAATCAAGTTCTTGTTATAGTCATGTCCACTCTAAGCTATCTTTCCAACACATTTCGTTTCCCGCGCCGCACACGCAACCCAACGTATCGATCCGCACGTCGCTAATGAATCATACGAATAAATACTAACTGTTAGATAAAGTGCAGTCACGCACATTTTAATATGAATACATATTACATATCTACATATTATGTTTAACTTTCATACGTTCAATATATTTAAATCACGACTCAAACTTATGCAGCGAACTTGTCTATTGGGCATAGCATAGAAGTATTTTTAATCTTTAATAGTAGTTTTATTTAGTTCAATATCATCTACTTTAATTTAAGAAAAAGTAAAGTATGTAAAACTTAATTAAAGTCAAATCGACTACAAAAATATGACTACCAGCTGTGCCGCGCGGTTACACCCGTGGACTATCCCGCGGTCAATCAAGTATTTCCATATCTGTGTTATTCTGATCCCTATATTACTGTAAAGTTTCATCTATATCCGTGCAGTAGATTTTCGTGAAAGAGTAGGTAACAAACATACATCCATCCATCCATCCTTACAAACTTTCGCATTTATAATATTACATAATGGGATAGTAGACTATAATCAACACCAGCAATTTAGGGACATATCAATAAAATATTAAAATAACATAAAGTACTTAATTGACGATCCAATAGGCAACAACTAACCCTTTAAAAACCTTTTTAAAATTTCCTACAACATTACTTAATTTACTTTCTAACAACTAAACCTTAAAAACCTTTTTAAATCCATTAATTATTACCTCCTAAATTGTAAATTTTCCGTTAACACAATAGGAACTGAAAACAAGCCCATTAAAATCATAAATTACTAATTGGCTAATATGCACGTACACTTTAAGTAAAGCGCACTTATTCCGGGTAAAACCGACATCTAATAAGGAAAGCACTAGATATAACCCTTATGGATTTAACTTTGTCTGTCTGCGGTCTGACCCCACTTGAATGGTCTGACTCACGTGTTCGAAATTCAAACGCCAATAAAATTTAGAACACGTTAGCATTTTTGGAAGAAATTTAAATTTGGATATAGATTTAAGTAAGTAGTTAAATATGTAGTTTAAATTAATTACTTATCATTATTCGATGAAATAGAAGAAAATAATGGTATAAGTAACACAATTAATTGCCAGTTTATGATCACTATCACTGAAATACATTCAATAATTTAAGATACAACACTTAAATAAAATTATACAAAATTATTAATTTAAGTAACAACTAAAATAACGCTAGCATAAATCAATAATAAACACAACTTACACAACATCGAACTAAATTAATACGCTACCAACAAGATTCTCTAGAAAATACGCAGTAGGTACTACGTAAATTCAAAAGCTAGTTGGAAATAAATCCGCTACGTAAAACGTATCAGAAAATAACTCGTTATATTTTAATGAGGTATCGGCAATTGATCCATAATGACGTCACGTTAAATCCCACATTCCTAATGAGGCTTCATACGCTCTGATTTGATGAGTGCGACTCTGGTAAGGAGAGCGTG
>CAJQZM010037596.1:0-20238 GCA_907164665.1 Colias nastes | reverse complement strand
ACCATGACCGTGAGGGGCGGGTCTATTACCGGTGACCATGACCGTGACGGGCGGTTACCTGCTCTCGACGAAGGCGGTGAAGGCGGGCTCGCTCGGCCGCAGCGCTCGGTCGAGCACGGTGCACGTCATGTCGCGAAGCGGGTCTATTATTAAGTAACTCTGCTCCCCCTCGTCCGTGGGGCTGTCGTCCGGGCTGGGCCGCTTTTCCGCCTGGAAATTTACATATTTACATATATTTTGTCCTGGATGATTCACACAATATTATGTACATTATTCTTCCCTTGAAATTGATACGTGTAAAATAATAAATACCATAAAGAAGTACATGTTACAGCTTCAACTAAATGTCAACTACTTTTGACTGATTTTTACATATTCAAGTTCAAATTACATTTATTTGCCGGAATGTAGTTAAATATAGGCGTTATTAATAAATACTGTAAACATAAACAATAAAAACAATCGAATAAAGCTCACCGTAGCAGCCACCCCGGGCGCGGGATCCAATATCGCAGTCCGCCTGCCCGCCAGCACGTCCTCCAGCACGTACGTACGTGCGCGTGCGCAGTCCGTCAGCACGTACGTATCCACGCGATCTTCGCACCACGACGTGTTGTCGCACGACGTCTCCCCCTCCCCGTCCCCATCCCCGTCGCCCTCCACATCCCCGTCCCCGTCGCCCTCGCCCTCGCCATCCCCCTCTGGTTCCCCCTCCCCGCCCTCCACGACGGTGCCCTCTTGCGATTGGACTAGATCGAGCTTCTCCTTGCCTGCAATTTTATGAATACAACTTATTTTATCAATTTGTAACTTATAAAAAGTCATCAAATATGCACTAAAAGAAAAAGAAAATTTTACGTTTTCGTTTAGTTCATTATCAATTTATCTGAATTAAAACATAACATAAATTAAGATAACAGTAAATAATCTTGGAATCTGTTGCAAATTTAACAGTGTGTGAGAACGTGTTAGTGCGTGTCAATGCGTTTAAGTGCGTGTAAATACAGACGCATACAGACGTCTGTCTGCGTCTGTATGCGTCCGAATTTCCCTTAGTGCGTGTGTGTATTTGTCAGTACGTGCTATATATCCCTCCCCCTGTTTTCGCTATAAAATCAAGCAAATCACCGTGCAAGTGTTCGGGCAGCAGTCGGCACAGCGCGTAGTTCCTGAGTGGCGTCGCCCTCGACACGCGAAACCGACGACTCAGCGCGCCGCCCTCCAGCGACCCGCTCATATCTGTTACGTGCAAACAATAATGTACTCTTATCTTAGACTAGCGGTGCTCCGCGGTTTCACCCGCGTTGCTCCGCTCCTGTTGGTCTTAGCGAGATGATATATAGCCTATAGCCTTCCACGATAAATGGGCTATCTAACACCGAAAGAATTTTTCAACACGGATCAGTAGTTCCCGAAATTAGCGCGTTCAAACATACAAAATCTTCAGCTTTATAATATTATTAGAATATTAAAGTATAGATTTGATACGTAACATGCGTCATATATATGTCGTGGCCATATCGTAGATTTGCTCATTTCATGATATGACCGATCATTTCACGAAATGGTCGCATTTCATGAAATGGCCAACATAGTTTGATCAGATCGTTAAATCGTCAACGTTTCACGATTTGGCCATCCACATTTGGCCAGATCGTATAAAATATAAAGAGTCCATAAAATATTAAAATTCAGAATATTCTAAAAACTTGTTTAATGTCATTTAAGTTAGAGCCGCGGCAGCGGCCGGCGAATGCTAGAAGCGAATCGTTTTTGCAATAAAAAACAGTTAGGTTAGGTTAGGTTAGACTTTGATAAACAACGCACGAGCCGAGCGAGCAAAGCGAGCGTGCCGCGGCAGCGGCCGGCGAGTGCCAGAAGCGGATCGCTTTTTAAAAAACAAACAATTATAATACTATAGTAGGATATATAAATATATATCCTAAAAGAAAAAATGCGTCTTAAATTATTTTATTTAAGACGCATTTTTTCTTCAATACATATAAGATATCCACATTTTCCATAGTACTCGAACCGTCGTAAATTCTTTGCTATGACTTTCTTCATATTGTTATTAAACGAATTATGAAGTTTTTAACTGCGAATAATTAAATTTTCACCAGCGGCCGCCATCTTATCACATAAACACAGAGCTTGCAGCGCCTCTACCAATGATTAATGTAACTATTTTACGATATGATCAAATAATTTTGATCATTTCATGAAAAAACCGCGCGTTTAGTTGGCCATATCGTGAAACGATTTCTTATCATTGATCTGCTCAAGCCACATCATGATGTGGCCAAACTAAATTGGCCATTTCACGAAATGCGACCATTTCGTGAAATGGCCAGTCATATCATGAAATGAGCAAATTTACGATATGGCCACGACATATATATATTAATGGTTTTTAGTGGGCCTATTTGGAAGATTCTGCTATGTGGCAGAAAATAAAATAAACGTTTTTTACTAAATTCTAACTGATTTATATTGAAAGCAAGTATTTTTGATTCTTAATTGCTTCGACCACTAAGTACTAAGTAGGTACACTAGCCGGATAAAAACAATACTGAATGTTATTATGACTGACTGACGGACTTTTTTACACACATTAATATAATTTATATAAATAACATGCATATTTTGAATAAATAAATAACTTGATATTAAAACAATAAAAAAATCGACATTGCAAATTGAATTTACCTTCTTCATAAGAATTGACAGCGCTGTCATTAATTCCACCAGCAAGCATTTCATCAGCACTGTGCACTTCACTGTAAACATCCTGTAAAAAAAGTATTATATTTTAATTTAATACTTTTAGACACGGTCACATTAATAGCTAAACAGTACTACTACAAGCATACGGCGCATGTGTGCGTGGCTATTGGGTAGATGTTATCGCTTGTCGTGAATACGAGATTTAAAAACACATGGGAATACACTGTCAGTTGACAATGTCAAGATTTGATATTAGTTAGGCTAGCTGTACATCCTGAGTCAGCGCTTTACACGATCCTATTTCATTACCGTAAAAACAAGTTTTTATTTCATTACCGTATAAACAACGGTTTTTACGGTAATGAAATAGGATCGTGTAAAGCGCTGACTCAGGATGTATGGCTAGCCCGTACAAGTTTTAGCATTCAAATGCTTCATAAATGAGAAATTTATGAGTTGAAAATATCACGAAGGCCGAAGCAGGATTCTAATTTATTCTTTTTCGGTTTTATGTATCTAAGAAAGAGGAAAATAAATTCGATTGCGCTGACGGGATCACGGGTGGCCGAGAGGTCAAGCGTCGCCCCGGCATGGCGAAAGACAGGGGTTTAAAACCCTAATTATTTTTTATTGTTCAAATATTTTTAATTTTTGGCATGCTATCGGCACCTTGTCCGCGTGATGCTTGTAGTGCAGGCTGATCTTGCTGAGCTGGTGGTCGAGGTGCGCGAGGCGGGCCGCGTGCCGAGCTGCTCCGCCCTCCGCGCCCTCCGCCGCCCCACCCTCCGCCTGGACACACATACATTTGTGTGTGTTTAGTAGGGCGCCAAAGGACATAAATATCGTTCAAGTGTCTTTAGAGTTTTAAAGCCTGGATATACATACATGTGTATTAGGGCGCCAAAGGGCTAAAATTGGAAAAAAAAAGTTCGAGATACTAAAGTCAAGGAATAATGAGACAATCATGAAGAGAGAAATACTTTTGCTTTACTATAATTTTAAGAAAATTTAAGTTGTCATGATTGAACGGGAAGATTTACGTTTGCATAGATTTTTCGAAGGTTTGAATTATTGAACAACTCTCATATAATTAAGGCAAATTGATATTATAAGTTCACTTAAAGACAATTCATATTAAACTTAATAAGCGGGGCGTCTGTTTGTATGTGTGGTGAAACTTAAAAGTGATAATAAAATTTTGGAACAAAAAATTTTGCAACCAAATTGAAGCATGAATCAAAGAATGAGTGAAATTATTATCAAAATCTTTTATACATTTTCCAATTCCACTATTAAATTATATATTAAAGCAGATAAACACACACTATTCATTTACAATCATTTTTTTTAATTATTGCATCTTATTTAACCCCAATTAACAACTGCACACACACTACACACACACGCACGCACGCACACGCGCACGCGCACACACACACACACGCACACTACACACGCACGCACACGCACGCACCTTATTCTCAACGGGCCCCGCGTGGCGGTGCGTCGGCGACAGCGCCGGGCTGTACTCGAGCGGCGACTGCGGCGACACCGGGCCCTGCACACACTGGCGTGTACCACACGTGCGCTCGCTAACGCGGTACTATGGTACCGCAATACCACGGTACCGCAATACCACGGTACGGGGGGAGCGGGAGTAACCAGACTAGTGGGAGGTTCAGGCGAACCGATAAACTTTTATTTTTCGACGTAAGTTATAGTAACTTTGACAGGATTGTCTTAGAGATTGATATAAAACAGGAAAAAAAGTAAAATTTCAAAGTCGCGTCATAGCAATACCGTCACGTCATGGAGTAAGGCGACGATTTTGTTATCTTTGAATCTTGTCAAAGAAGTTTCACTTCTGACACGTGTGCTCGGCACACACACTCTTTTTGGTATAATTTATAAAAACTTGACAATATTGTCTTTAAAATTGATCGAAGAAAGAACTATCCACTTTTTTTTATTCAGTAAAATTGTAATTGAGGAATCTGTGATTAATAATTTGTCTTCGTCTGGTTACTTACACTTCCCGTTCTACTGTGTATGATTTCTGACTAGGAAAACGTTGAACTGTTTTTATCAACCATTTTTAATTAAAATTATTTTTAACACTACGAACACAACTTGTTTAACAAAAACTTTATTTTATTAAAACTCAAAAAAAAAATAAATCAAACAAACATTTAAAAAAACATTAATTTTATCTACAAGTGTTCTATAAACAATGAATGGACAGTCATCAAACTAAAAAGCGGTGGTCGCAAGTATATACAAAGCGGTGCGTGTTGTGTACGCGATATTGACACTTACGCTGTTCGATATAGAGGAGAGTTTGTTCTGCAGCGTCAGCATGTACTCGCTGTACGACTGGCTCTTGTTCGGCGTGCTCGGTTGCGTCGAGCCTGTCGAGTTTACGTTCGTCATGCCTGTAACAGTTGATTAAATAGTTTAGTTAACTGTTCTTTTTTTCCACTTCATTCATGAAACCAACTTTTTGGATCACCATTTTTTTTTAATTCATAGATTACAATTTTTAACTGACGCATCCTTTATTTTAACTGAACCAAGTTTTTTACTAATTGGCTTATTTTTTCCCGCTTTTTTTAAAGATAATAATTTTAACAAAAATTGAAATCAAGAAGTTACTTTCTTTGAAATACATATTACTTTATTCAGCATAGTGAGGAATGTTTGCGCATATAGCTTTAGTACATTTTAACATGCACAAGCTTCACTACGCTAAAACGTTGTCAAATCACGTGCCGGCAACTACATTCGATTTATGTACATATCTTACCCATCTCCATATTCTGCACGGCCCTTCTAGCTAGCGCGTTGTGCACTGCCCTCTGCGCCACCAGCTGCCCCAGGTTCTGCCCCATCAGCGAGATGTTCTGCCCGCCGAGCGCGAGCGCCTGCCCCCCGAGACCGAGGTTCTGCCCCCCGATGAGATTCTGCCCACTTAAACCTAAGTTCTGACCCGCTAGACCTGGAAGAATTAAAGAAGCAATAAAGAATATTGAAATTACATAGAATTTTATTTTAAATTACGATAAAATTTGTGATTCTTTTTTCGAGTTTTCGAATTGTATGATAATTACAGTATAACTTTTTATAAACATTTCTGTTTATAAAAAGTTATACTGTACCCTTTCGGGTTAATTAAAAGGCTTTATTGAAAATGTTTTATTTTATCGATTTTTCCAATTACGCACGGCATTTAAAAATAACTTGTATCCATTTTCAGACAGTAGATGTTTCAAATTCACCTAAATTTTGTCCAAGATTCTGTCCCATAAGATTCTGATTGAGCGCAAAGTTCTGCGATGCGAGATTGATGTTCTGCTGCAGGCCAAAGTTCTGCGCGGCCAAGCCCTGCTGGAGCGGCGTGTTCAGCCCTAGACCAAGACCGAAGCCCCCGCCTATAGACTGGCCGGCCAGCTGGTTCACAGACGTTTGCAACGCTTGCTGTTGGGCTGGAAACATACTTGTGTAATAACGCGAGCTCCGATTGGTTGGTATTTGCTCAGTAGCTGAAGATTAGAAGAACTAATAGGGAAAAACAAGATTGTCTACTACTGAGAAAAAGATAGAAAATAATATGCAATGTGTTGTGAAGTTTTGATATCAAAACTATATTGACTTTATGAATAACATTATATTTATAATTTAGTTCTAATCAGTGAAATTTTTTGTCTCGAGTGTGTGACAGTCAAATTGTTCTGTGGGATTCGAACCCGCAAAAGTAAAAGATTATAAACATCTTTTTTCGAGAGGTATTGTGTTAGTTACTTTGTTTTTTGGAAAAATTAAAAAACAGCATGATACAGAGAGCGACAATCTACAAAGCATAGTGTACACTGGAAATGGGATAAGTGCGTGGGATGTTGCAACAAAACCACAATGGGATTGGTGTTGTATGCTATTTTTAGTGGGATTACAATGTAAGTGGTAGTTTGTGGTGGTAATTTTTCATTGTAATTTATGGCATGTTTAAGGAATAGCATATGACAGAGTACAGCATGCCTTTTAACATATGAATCTTGGGCATGATACACTAGATGATATTTTTAGTTTAATGTTTCAGCAGTTATTTTGATCAGTTTTTTTACGGTATTCGGCTTGGCTACTTTAATTTAAACCGATTATTGAATACGTTAAAAATGTGGCATAATTTGTTAGTTTCCTGCCTCACTAGAACAGAAGTTCACGTGTATCTATTACGGACATATTCGTATAGAGGCCAAAAGAATCGTAAAATAAAACTTAAGTTCCAGTCCCAGATGGATTTACTTCTCTGAAAACACACAAATATTTCCACCCTGAAGTTGCCTAGTTATCTACAACTTTCCGGACCACATAACGCAACACCATAAACTTACAAGATTTTAAAGCATCCTCTGTGCCACCATTCCTATTCCCAGTGCACGTACATTGACCAATTCTCAATGGCCAATGACTAGTGGCTAATGGCAAGTGGCTAGTTATCAGTGGTCAGTGTCTAGTTGCCAGTCACTAATTGACTGAAAATCAGCGCTGTTTGGGTGTTAAAGCACGACAGCATGGTTGATACTGTCCCGATTGCCATATTTATGTACTTTTTCAACTTAAGGTACTATTAAGTTGTTTTTGGCAATAAAGCTTATTTTCTTTCTTTCTCATTGCCAGTGGCTAGTTGCCAGTCGCCGATTGCCAGTGGCCAGTAGCCAGTGAGTGGGTGAGTGGGTCACAAAGCGTCGTGTATTACCTAATAGATCGTTGGCAGTGGCCAGCATAGGCGGGTAGTACCGCGGCGCGAAGTACGCCAGCCGTGACGCCGCGGTTGGCGCTGAAGCAACGGTTAGTCACACACACGTCAAGCGGGATATTGCCAATTTAACATCGGTTGGTAGGTTGTTTGGTTGGTACGTTCGTTGGTTTCAGAATTTTTGACTTTTTTTCGTTGGGGGGGGGGGGGGGATATGCTTTAGAGCTGGAATAACGTTTATCCCTTTGGCTCATCATGATTTAAATAATAATCAATTTAGAAGAATTATAAGATTAAATACGGAGAGTTGTAATCTGACAATACAACCTTTTTATTTATAATTTTTAAGGATATGCACAGATAAAGGTTATTCCGGCTCATACTAAAAAGTTAAATGCAAATAAGAAACATAGAAACGATTGATAATAATAATTGGTAATAAAAATAAGAATCTTTAAGCAAATTAAGCGGACATTGACTAAAACATACATCTACAAATAAAATATAAACATTTAACGTAAGAAAGAGTAAGAGATATGCATATGAAGATCGTGTGAAACAGCAACGAAACATGTGAACTACATTATTATAGAGATATTATATTACAACATAATATAGTTACATGTTAAACAAATTTACATTACATTTATTTTGTTAGATGTGACAATATCAATAAATGAATATGACGTATAAGTACCCAAAATATTATTTATAGTAAAAATTTGGTTTATAACATGACATAAATTAAAATACTGGTATGATACATCAGATTCATTAAAATAATTATAATTATTTTATAGTGAATACTTTTTATTTATTTTCGTGTTCTATATTGTCAACTATTTTAATCTCCATAACACTAAGTAACACGCTCATACGTATTCAAGAGCGTTCGTAAAGCGAAAAAGTCTCTGCATATAAAATAAATAAAAATATAATCTTTAAATTATAGATTTGTATATTTACTAATGTCTATCATCAGTCAATTAAAATGCAACTATCAGATATTTTTTTAGTACATTTCCACTTGTACCCTATATCTGCTCTATATTTTTCATTGAAATATGAGTGAAATAGAAAATGTGTGTGACCCGTAACGCAACACACATACATCATAGATATTATATTTTTTTAAAGATAATATCATATTTCGAATTTTTAAATTTAAATTAACATCAACGTTAACTGGATTGCTGTTGATTTTTGTAAAATAAGTTTAAATATACTTTGCTATAACTTTATTTGCTTCTATCCTATATAAATAAAAATGTTATTAAATTTTTAACTATATAATAAACACAACATACCTGGCTGTGCGTTGCTCAACAAATTGTTGTGTAACGCGAGGTCCGCTTGTGGGAATTGGGGCTGATTTAACAGCCCCAGAAGGTTCGGCCCGGATAGGTTTTGTTGTTGACTGGAAAATAAAACGTACATTTTATTAATTATCATTATTTTAACTTTTTCATTATTATAACAACTTATGAGAATATTAGCAGATCTCTGTAATATCAGTTAACGTTTTTTTTATTATTATTTAGTTTTGCTTACAGATTTTAAGTTTAAAATTGCTTGTATCGGTCATTATTATTATAAATATGTAATCGTAATTGAAAAAAGTTAAGCAAATGTGCAGTTCTAACAAAACGAAATATCATGTTATTCTATGTCGTCGTTACTAGGTTACGTTGTTGAATTTTGTTGAACTGTCAAATGTTGCCTATTAAAATGGCTCTACTATAGTCAGGGTAAAGTGGTTATCTTACAAGTGTAATTCTTGCACTATATTTTGTACTATACTTACTTTATAATATTCTGTTTGAGCAGCATCCTCTGTAGGTTCTCAGCGTTGGTCAGCGTGTCGCTGACCGCCGGAGTGGGGGTCAAAGTCGGCTGACTTAATTGTAACCGTCCCAGAACTGGGTCAGCGAGCCCCGGGGCCACTTGCAGTCCCAGGTTCAATCCTAGTTCTCCCCCCACCCCCATGGGAGTTCCCACTTGGCTTAACCCTAGTAAAGGCGTATCCGTAGCTATTTGTAACGGCGTTGTTAAGTTCGTAAGGTTTGGTTGTAACGTTCCGTTCAGTATAGGGTTTATAGTTTGGAAGGGCAGCGGTTGTGGTATCGTCGCTTGTAAGTTTATGGGGATGGTGGTGGAGATGGTGGTGGTGATTGGTGGTGCTGTGGTGGGTTGTGGGGCGGTGACTTCTGGCGGTGGGACTTCGGGCCGGTGGTCGGTCACCGTCTGCGGCTGGGACGGAAGCGAATACTGGTGCGTAGGAACATATTTCTCTTGGGGAACAGGTGCCGGTTTTTCCGGCTCGGGCTCCGGCAGACCGTTGACTTGCGGCTCTTTGGCCTCTTTGGGCGTTTCTTTCTCTACTTCTGCGGCAGCGATTTCAGACTTTTCATCTGGAACGTCTTCGCCGCGGTCCACTACGGGGCTGACTAGAAATCTCGATATCTTTCGAGTGGGTTTTTGTGATTTCTTCTCGCCGTTCGACTCGATGCTACCGGCTCGTTCTGGCGCCATCGGCCCGCCGTCTGATTGGTTTGACCCTGAAAATGTAGTGATGATAAAATAACGTTAAAAATATTCGTAACAGTCTGTAATAAGAGACAATAATATTTGGTAAAATATTATTAGTAAAATTATTTTTTAAGTAATTGAATAACATCTGTAATAATTAATCTTTGTGTTTCTTCTCTTCCATTATAAGTCTTAAAGAATGTTTTTATTAATAAACTGACTAGCTTCACAGACGTTATTCTACCATATTGTGTTAACAAAAAAGTTAAAAAGACAGCCCAGTATGTCGAATATGTCGAGAAGTACTTTTTACGTTCAGCAACACACTTGACGATTTATCCATACTAATATTATAAATGCGAAAGTAACTATGTCTGTCTGTCTGTTACTCAATCACGCCTAAACTACTGGACCAATTTTCATGAAATTTGGTATGGAGATATTTTGATACCCGAGAAAGGACATGAAAATGACGCAATCCCGGAAATCCCACGGGAACGGGAACTATGCGGGTTTTTCTTTGACAGCGCGGGCGAAGCCGCGGGCGGAAACCTAGTTTTAAATAAATAAATAAACAATAACCAATAGACGAAGCGGTGCTGATCTTGCGCGACAGCACGTCAGTCGTGCGCGTCTCGTGCGCGGGCGCATCGTCCAACTCTAACGCGATGTGGTCGTGCGACGCGGTCGGCGTCGTGCACTCAGAGTTGTCCTGGTTCGAATCCGTGAGGTTTTCTTCGCGTTCCGTTGTTTCAGAGTCGTAGTCTGTCTGCTGGTGTAGAAAATATAGGATTAATCTTCAAATCAAAAATCAAATCAAAATTGTTTATTTGGAACAAAAAAACACAACATAACAAAAACTTTATGAACGATGGCACCCATAAAAGCTTAAATAAGCTGCGGCACAGGTGCCAACGCCCGCCTCCATACATTAGAAGTTCCACTAACCAAAATTTTTACATTCATATCTCCAAAAACAGAAACACAAAGTAATGATAAAAGTAAGTTAGACGATTTATACAAATTTTGAAAAGACAAGATATTTAGATGCAAGGCAATAATATAATTAATTAATGCAATCTTCACAATTCATTTATTAAAGTGAAACTTTTATTACATCGTCTCAAACTTTTTGGTCTGTGTAGCGCATGTCGCGTGACGTACGATAATTATCGTACAAATACGATAATTATCGTAAGTTTCACTTTTACCGTGGTTTCATAAAACCACACAACATTTTTTAATTATGAAAACATTTACTACATTAAGCGCCGATTTTTCCAATCCATAGGTAAATCATATCTTCAAGATATTTAGATGCAAAGCAATATAATTAATTAATACAATCTTCACAATTCATTTATTCATTATGAAAACATTTAATACATTAAGCGCCGATTTTTTCAATCCTTGGGTAAATCTTCCAATAAAGTAGTACACAATAACAAATGTCACCTGTAACATGTCAAAAAAACGGGCAAATAACACATTTTTCAGATGGTTGTTTAATACGATATTCGACAAATAAGATTTAACCAAGGATTGAAAAATGGCCTTAAATGAAGTATTTTTTAACAAATTATTATTACGTCATCCCAAAAAGTGTGCATACACTTTAACAACAAAAACTACACTTTAAAAAATCAAAGAAAAAATACTTATTGGAAGAAAAGATTCGCAAAATATTGCTTCTTCATCAGTCCCCTATATCCCTATAGCATTATTTGAGAAATTATTCATTTTTATTTTAACAAGTGTTACCTTATCGATGTGCAGGCGCAACGCGGCCGGTTGCAGCGGCTCAGCCTGCAGCTGGTGCACAATGTCGCGGATCCATTCTGTAAACGCGCCGCTTTGCCACTCGGGCAAGAGGTTGTTTGTTACCTGGAAATTTTATAAATATGTTACGTGTTTGTTGGGAAATACGACTCGATATCAAATATTTTATTAAAACGACATATGAACAGAAGTGTTAAATTTACAATATTTAAAAGAAATTTACAAGGTAAAAGGTAAAATGTGAAAAGAAAAAAAAATAACACCCTAAAGTTACATCAAATAGATAATACTTTAAAATGGTATTAGATACGTTATTCATAAAAGTGCAAATCTTAATAATAATATGAATCTTTCATTATTGCATTGACATAAACTGCTCCTTTCTATTAAAAAGAGGAAATAATATTAAAAAAAAAAATCTATTCGTCTACTGTCATTTCATGTAAAAATAAATACACTATTTCGATGACACATAAAATCCATAAGTGCTTTATCAAAATATGACCAATTATTCGTAATTTCCATCATTCTTAATTTGCGTACACTAATAAATCTCTCACCAGATTATTAGCCAGATCCTCCGGGTTAACATCAGGCACGTGGAACTTGAAGGTGACCGTCTTCGACTTGGACTCCAGCTGGCACTCGACCACGGTACCATTTTCGGACACAGTGAGCACGGTCAGCCGCGGCATCTTGTCCTTATCCCGGGACCGCTTTTTGGAGCCCCGGGATTTCTTTTCGCTCGTTATGGGCGAGGGTATCGCTGTGCCTGCTAGAGGTAGGAATTATTATAGGTTAAAACTGTTTAAGAACAATGTGAATTCGTATACAATTGCAAAGTGGTATCATTTGGTGAGCGAAGAGCCTTTTTATTCAAATAAAAACCTGCCATACTTCGGAAGTTTAATATATTAAAAATTAATCACCAAATGTTTGTCAAAATTAATGTCAAAAATTAATTGCTAAGCGTAAAAATCGAGAAGGGCTTGACTGATTCGTACTAATTATTTTTAAATGTTTTTGTTAAGGCAGAAGGAAGGTTTTTATGAAGAGAAAACACGAAAATTAAGCCAATAAGTATGCAAAAAGTGTGCATAGTAGAAAAAAATTGATCGAAATCGTGAATTTAAGTGCTCAAATTGCTATTATTATTATTTAAAAGGTACTCACTTTCCTGCTGACTATCAGTTTGCTTCTCCTCCACTGCTCCAAGTTCCGGTTGCCACATCGCATCCTGCTGAGCCGGCAGATCCGTCATTGGAGTATGGAACTGCTCTTTATTGGAGACACCATTCTCTTCTGGCTTGATGGGAAGCTGCTGCAGTTCTGGTTGTATCTGCTGAGGAGCCTGTTGTATTTGTTGCGGCTGGCTTATTTGTTGTTGTTGTTGTGGCATCTGATGTTGCATCTGTTGCTGCATTTGCTGCTGTTGTAATTGCTGCTGCTGCATTTGCTGAGATTGTTGAGGAATTTGTTGTTGAGGTTGCGATTGCGGTACTTGCATTTGTTGTTGCGATTGTGGTGGAATTTGTTGCTGCTGTGATTGTGGAGGTTGTTGTATTTGTTGTTGCTGCGATTGAGGAGGCTGTTGTATTTGTTGTTGTTGTTGTGATTGTGGTGGAATTTGTTGTTGTTGTGTCTGTGGAGGCTGTTGTATTTGTTGCTGTTGTGATGGTGGCTGTTGAATTTGTTGTTGCTGTGATTGTGGAGGCTGTTGTATTTGTTGTTGTTGTGATTGCGGAGGTTGAATTTGTTGCTGTTGTGATTGTGGCTGTTGAATTTGTTGTTGTTGGATTTGCTGCGGCATCTGTTGCGTTTGCATATCCGGTTGTATCGGTTGTGATGTTTGCGGCATGGACGACGGGATATCCATGAACTGTGCATTATGCGTCATGGTCGCCGGCACGGAGGACGACTCGACCTGCTGATATCCCACGTTCTGCATCTGCATCTGCTGGTTCTGCTGGTACATCATCGGGTTGGCAGAATAATTTTGCACCGGTGTGCCTTCATGACTAGAGATCTGCCTCTCGTTCTGCACCAGGTTGAACTGCGCCAGCATGTTGTGCGGCAGCGACTGTCCTTGCATCGTGTGCACTTGTGGGTGGTACTGCTGCTCCTCCGACGGCTGCTTCTGAATTTGTTTATCCATAAACTGATTCTGATACATCTGGTCTATGGACATTTGCGGCTGTAGAGGAGGCTTCTGCTGATACGGATCGCCGACTAGAGTCTGTTGCTGATCGTGCACGTCCGCCGTACTTATTTGGCTCTGTTCCGATCCCTGCCTCGTGTACATTGGCCGTTGAGAACGCAATATCTCCTCCACTTTTTGCTGCTGTTGTCCCATCAACTGGTGTTTTTGTGTTAATAACGCTAGATTCTGTTGATCGATGAGATTTTGTTGCGTCTGTAGTTGCAACTCTTGTTGCGCTAAGTACTGCTGCTGTTGTAAGTTTCTAATATGCTGTGGCGATAACGTTTGACCTGGCATTTGTAACTGTTGATGGGTAATTAATTGTTGTTGAAGGACGAGCTGTTGTTGCGCTAACATTTGTTTCTGCATGTTTAATTGCTGCTGCGCCTGCGCGACCTGTTGCTGAGCTTGCGCAACTTGTTGCTGTTGCGCGAATATAGCCGGATCGACCGCCGTTAATAAGTTTGGTTGCATGAAATTCAAATTCTGTTGCGCCTGCGTGTAATTAATATTTTGACTAGTATGTTGTGGCATCTGTACATTAAGTAAGTTATTGTTAGGTTGAATGTTTTCTTGTTCTTGTGGAACCTGTTGTTGCATTTCAACCATTTCCGTCTGTTGACTGACGACTGGTTGTTGCGTCTGTTGCTGCGGCTGCGGTTGGGCTTCCGATTCCGACTCTTTCCTCGACTGCAACGTATCCGGCCTGTGTATGATCTGAGCTAGAATATTCTGCAAGTTTTGAAGAGACGGATCCAGGGCTTGCCCGGTAACGAGATTCTGTTGCGGTCCGGTCATCACCTGATCCTGGGCCGTGAGCTGCTCCTCCAACTGTTTCTGTTGTATCGCCGCCGCTTGCTGTGCTATTATATTCTGTTGCTGTTGAATAATTTGTTGCTGCCACGCCTGGCTAGTGTTGTTAATCTCATTGGCAACGAGTTGTTGATTCAACAAATTCTGCTGATGAGGAGCTTGTTGGGGTTCATTCAGATTCTGTTGAACCTGTTGATCCATGAAACCTTGCCCTTGAACCGACTGTTCCAGCATTTTTTGGCTGAGGAGATTCTGTTCCATCATCACCTGCTGTTGTTTGATGTTCTGCTCGATCTGCTGTTGTTGTTGTAACAGATATTGATCAGAATTCAGTGAAGGTGACATTCGAGCCTGAATCAGATTCTGTTGGAAAAGTTTCATCGCTTTCTCCTCATTTGTAAGATGTTGTTGAAACTGATGCTGAAGTAGTTGTTGTTGGGCTTGAAAGAGATGTTGAGATTGTTGATCTAACCTGTAAATTAAAATTTGCATGGATATTCACGTCAAATAGAACTTAAAATATAAACTACGCGGAATATATTGAATCTACTAACTGGCTAAAAGCTGGTTGTGATCCTACACCGTTCAGAAGTCCCGACTTTACTTGATCCACAGGTCCAGCTTGTTGCTGGCTTTGAATCATTTTTACCTATCGAGAAAAACAGCTCATAAATATCACAAATCAATACATTAAATATTATGGAACATTCGATAATATTTTTAAATACCTGTCTAAGTTGTTGTTGTAATTGTTGCTGCCTATTTTGTTCATTAATTATCTCTTGATTGAACAGCATTTGGGCTTTCTTCTCGCTCCTTTCTCTGTTGGCAAAAGTTATTTAAATTAATAATATTTTACGCAATTGCAATACGCAAACAATATCATGCTATAATTCCTTGTAATTTACATTACATTTGGCAAGACAGTCAGTCACGAACGCGAACGTTATTACAACTACATACCTTGTAACCAAAGTTTTCTCTTGTCATTGTAATAATCTTGAATAATAGTTACAAAATTATATTTTCGTATGAACTACCACACAAAGCAGAACCGACACAACTGACTCTAAATAGTTCGGATTAACAAATGCAAATATCTCTTCTTTCGACGTATCTAACATCTGCTCATTAAACATTCATAAACAGACTCAAACAAATTATCCTTTATTTAACAATGAACTTTGACACGCAAATTCGTAATAGCTATTTATTATGGAGCTTAGTTACCGTTGCCTGGCCGACAGTTCACGTGAGGATTTCGGTTGTGTAACATTTGTGAATAAATATATTATGCAAATCTGTTTTCTGATAAAAAAGGAGGTGTGCTCAAGTGTCAGAAGTGAAACTTCTTTGGCAAGATTCAAAGATACCAAAATCCTCGCCTTACTCCATGATGTGACGATATTGCCATGACGCGACCTTGAAATTTTACTCTCAACGCGTTAAAAGAATTTTAACTTCTAAAATTGTAAATTTATCAATTATCTTATGCCGAAGCAGTTACGCGTGAAGATATTTCTTTTTTATTACATATTTGTATATTTCTATAAAAACTGTACGAAATACAATAACGCATGCAGTCGAAAAAATGTATGTAGCAATTTTAAATTTTTTTATTTAATTATTAGCATTTATTAGCATATTTAATTCCTTGTCCTTCATTCAATTCTAATGAGTTTAAAAATTATGCCTTTAACGAAATATATAATGTGCTCGTTTTTCGTAGATAATATTTACGATAGCATGGATACTATTGCCTCAAAACACGAACATTATTAACTTATTAGTTTATTATCTGAACTTTGAAAGTCAAATTGATATTTTGAATTAGTTTGGTCTATATTCGTCAGTTTTTAAACTAGTAACAATTGTAATTTTCTACTGAATATCAAATGGCTAAAGGCAAGACAATATTAAGTTTTATATGCATTAAAAAAAAGCCCAATTTCATCAATATAAATATGTTTTCATAGTAACTTATGAAAAATGAAAGACTTTCTACACTTTAAGACTATTACCTTACACCAGAGATAATTAAAAAATACGCCTGAAAACTACCGTTACACTACTTAAACCCTGACCTACAAACCGACCGTATCGCGAAGGTCAGGTTTTCCTCAATTATGTCTATCACATGACGTATAATCACTGTATCACTTTTTATACATTTTTAATTGCACTTCCTTACAGATAAACAACAAAACTGACATGTATGAATTTGTTCGCAGTATGTGCATGTCACACAAGCTGTCATACACTGAATGAGGAAATTAATGAGGAGCAATTACTGTTGTGCATTTTCTGTATTAAGAACGGAAAAGTTTACAATACAATGATATGATATCTGAATTGAACTGAATTCTGTAGGAGGATGTACCTCAAGGAGTTAAATCTATAATGATATTCAGTCAGAATTTAAATCAAAATTAATAACTTATAATTTAAACTCAATTTTCAAGTATTAATGTGCAAAAAAATACTTTATACGTTACTAAGACAATATCACTAAACAAACTTTTTGATAATACATACTTTACAAACGGAAAACCTAAATAAACACTTGAGACAACAACTACAATTATTAATTTTTAAAACAACCAATACCCGCATTTATTATCGCAATGCATAAAATATATGTCAATATCGTGTAATTATCATTTTAACCCATTGAGCCCCAAGCGGCCCGATCGGTCCCAGACACAATAGATTTTCTATTGTGTCTGTGGTTCCGGGGCCTGAGTTACTACAATTAATTTTATATTGTGATTCACTACGTAATCATGTAGATTATTATGATATTAAATGTACATAAAGATAGTCTGTAATTAAAGACATATTATCTTGAATTGTTTGACTATCTATTTTAAGACATTACCAGATTATTATAAACTAGCTGTGCCCCGCGGTTTCACCCGCATTGCTCCGCTCCTTAGCGACTAGCGTGATGAAATATAGCCTATAGTCTTCCTCGATAAATGGGCTATCTAACACCGAAATAATTTTTCAAATCAGACCAGTAGTTCCTGAGATTAGCGCTTTCAAACAAACAAACTCTTCGGCTTTATAATATTAAGCATTGATATTGTGTTTTCCTTCAAGGTAATATTTTATTATTCGAAAGGTATGTTTTTCACTGGAAACCATATATTTGCATGTAAAGTTTGCACAATACATTTGATTCAAAACAACAAAATGTAACGTGATGTGAATTAATAATTGTCTTAAGTAGACAATAAAACAGTTTATATGAAGACCGAAAGAAAATTTAATCGCGGGCACGCCTTACAACCGTGACTAATTATGAAAAAGAAGGAAATATTTTAAGTATTATTACGCAAGTAAATAATTTACTTACTAGACACTTGATGTGATTACTTAATTATATATTAAAAATCAATTAAGAACTTTGCTAATAATTTAAGCTATGAAACGGCATAAAGTGGCAAAATAAAGACGTTTTTTACCTCTAGTTTTGACATTAAAGTTATGGAATATGTGGAAAATAAAAATAGTAATAAAATATAATTATAATAGGTACAGCAGAATCTAAAACAGTGAATAACGTATGTATTTTATGATATTATTATTATTATCGATTGACAGAAAATCAGAAGAAAATTATGAAACTATTTTCAATTTTCTTAATATCTTACAGAAAATAATAAATGACAATATAAAAAGAGCGACAGAACAGACCTCTGTTTAAAAATTTCCAAAAAATGCGTTCTCTAAAGGATTAATGGAATAACAAGCTTTCCATAACCCTACCTCCATCGGTTAATTTAAAATCACACTCACATCACAACCATATCTAATTATTCCACTAATACACAAAAACACACATATAGAAACACGTCACAGACGCACCAACTTTCACACAGCACACTACACCGCTTCCTAGTTTCATAACGCGTGTAAACAACATTTAAAAACACAAATTACAATCATATGTACACGAGAGAGTCTATACACGACTTAAGCAGTAATGTTATCGTCATATGGTTTAATCGCGCGCATCGATGCGTCGAAATAAGTATTTAAATCGGTAGCGTTATGCAAGAGGGAGTGCTTGAGTGATTTTTTTATTTTAATCTTTAAATGGTATTGTTTTTTTAGAAACGTTGTTTTTACGATACTCGCAATTATATTCAAATTGTATGCATGTTTAACAATTATTTTGTATATTTTATCAGCTGGCCTTTACAATGCGATATATTTCGGTATGCAATAAAAATAGAAAATATATTTAAAGGTGCGTTACGTACGGCATTAAAAACTGGAAACGCCCAATTATTCCGTCCTAGTCGATTGATAACAGAAGACTTATACAAAAAAAATATTAAAATATTTTCCTATCGCATAATACCGTCCTTCATAGAGATATGTGTGTACATATTTAGAAATACGTATTCATGGCCAATACGTTGCGTCGTCGCGAATGCAACGCTATTATTTTTGCATCAAATAAACATGATATAATCTGTACATACACATATTGCTATTAATAATCGCTGTCATAATACAACGTGGACCTCATTAATTTTCTTATACTCAAACTTTGATTGGCGCCAATATAAATTACTGTTAATTTTTATTGTGAGTAAAAAATGTAATGATCAAGTCAGTACAATAAAAAAGACAGTAATTATCTTATCATTAGGAGATTTTGTAGCAATTTAGATAAGAATTTATATGTATTTTTGCAATCTTAATTCACTGTCTTACTAACATTGACGTCATTATTTTTAATTTCACTAAAAGCTGATTTATCAATCTTTGGTTGAAACTTACTCGTCGAATATAGTATTGAACAATTATTTCAAAATGTGTAAATTGCCCATCTTTTTAAATTATACAGGCGACATTTTTATTTTATTTAATGCTAATAATAATAATTGGTGAATCGTTATTCGCCCTACTGAGCGCACGCGCATCATTTTGCATATAAATATTTAGTTCAGTATATAATTTTTTACTTTTCTCAAAATTTTGTCTCTTTCAACTACAATTTTGACAAACATATTATGTGAGGACAATAAAATTCTAAGCTCATTTTTGTATCTATATTTTTTTTTTAGAGTTGTTTTAAACGAACGATTGAAGTTTTGAAGTGATAACTTGTCTGTTTTACTTCCGTTTCTCTAACATTACAAACATATGATTCATCACTCATGTTTTTAACACGCTTTTATTAGATTCACCGGTATGTTTGTACGTAACAGACTACTTAGACTCGATTTTGCTATCAAGGATATACAATAATATCATGAGCGTGTATTATAAGGGGTTATTATTATTTATTAAATGAATTTGATATTTATGTTTTATATAACATTCAAATGCTTTATAACTATTTTTTTAAAGAAGGCGTCGCCCCGGAATAGCGAAAGATGGGTTCGAATCCCGCCTCGTGATCTAATTTTTTCATTTACAT
>CAJQZM010037595.1:0-18156 GCA_907164665.1 Colias nastes | reverse complement strand
TCTTTGAACTTTGAACAAAAAGGTTTATTCTTCCCAAAAACCGCAACAGTGCGAAGTGATTTTATTATGAGTGATAGGCCTTATTACGAGCAATATTTCTATACTAGTGCTAAGTCGCAATCTTTAGTTTATAGGGAGAAAAAATGAAAACGAAAATTTGAAAAAGAAAATACTACTCGGTATTCGGAGATGATTTTTTTAAAATAAAAACAGGAAAATATGCGCCCAAATATGCCTATAATTTTCAAAAATACATATTATCTTGGACAATTAAGTTTTCAGAATTTATTTATATTTTTTACGAAAATTTCACCTAAAGTTCTTCATTTAATAAAATAAAAAGTATGTGAAATTGGCACGTGGATATTCTACTCGTCTATTTTAAATGCATCCCTTGATCGATCAATACAATAAATAGCAGTCGGAATTTTTTTGATCAATTGGAACAATGAGGTCTGTAAAACTGGCGATAAAAAATCGACGAAAATTGAAAAAACAAGCCACACCTCCGAGCCCGTCGGAGTGGGGAGCGTGAGGTTTTTTTGTTACGGAATTTGTTACCCCAAAATTTGTTGCTTTTTAGTGACGCTTAAATGACGATTTTGTTGCTCAAACCGTCGCTTATAACTTTAAATTAAGGTAGCGTGAAAAAATCGGAAAAGGGGATAGTTCTTTGGATAAATACAGGTGAATATGTTGCTAATTTGATGCTGGAAAAAAATCTGAGTAAATTTTGATTTTTTCCATAGTTTAACAAATTATTTTCTCATATTAAGCTACCGAAAATCGGAACTTTAGCTGGCGTGGGCGATTTTTCAGCCAACCAGTTTCAAAATTAATTCTACTTTCGTTTCTATTTTGTTGCTGACTCTAGACACTGTGACAGTGACAGTTCACAAGCAGCAACAAAATATTTTCTTATGTTTAACTACCGACACTCGACAGTTAGGTTGGCGTGGCCAGTGTTATTTTTAGCGCTATCGAAAAAATCAAAATCTACATTTTTTTTTGCAACAACAGATTAGCAACAAATTCACCTGCATTTATCCAACGAACTATCCCTTTTTCCCATTTTTTCACGCTACCTTAATGAAAAGCTAGAATTGTTACTGATTTTCAGCGAGCGGTTTGAGCAACAAAATCGTCATTTTAGCAACTAAAGAGCAACAAATGTTGGCTTTTTTTTTAATTTCGTCGATTTTTTATCGCCAGTTTTACAGACCTAACAATGTGCATTGGCTAGTTTGATCAGTAAGATACCTCTATGCGATCCTGAAAAAAAAAGGGTCTTGACAGACAGACAAACGGACAACAATATGGTCCCGGGTTCCTTTTTTAGTGTTCCGAAAGGAAAAGAAAAAGTTTCATTTTTCAGGAACGGGTGGATATCAAGCTGAAATGTATATCGAATATGTACTCAAATCTACGGTTCCTCGAAGCTGTGAAAAAATCAAACTTATAAGCCAACGCAATTAAAAGATATAGCCGTTTATGCAATTTTCGACATTTGCAAGGGTTTAAAACGTACAGGGTACTGAGTACCTACTTCCCGTGAACACAGCGTTCTGAAATTTGGTAAAAATCAACGTCTTGGCATAACACAGGTAAAGGAAAACTTGCTAAAAGCATAAATTTAAAGTTAAAAAATACTTAATAAAAAGTCGACTCACGACTTTCGAGTGTGAATTTTCTTACGGATATTAAGTATTGTTGTTAGTTCCTAGATAATTTAGTTTTTTAGGTTTGGTTAGGTACCTTGCAGGTCAGAGCCAGGGTGGGGCAAGTGCCCCACCCTGCCCCACCGTGGCTACGCCCATGTTTGAATAGGCTACTTTATTTTACACCTCATCATCCTATCATACATTTATACACTGTAATCTGTATGCCACAGTGCTGTGGCCACACGCCAATCGCCATTTGCCAAAATTTATGACGTTTGTCATATGTCAATGAAGACATGCAAACAAGTGTTGTATTTTTATCATATCTCGATGATGATAAAGGACTAGACCTTGAATATTATGTTTAACGAAGAACGGAGCAGTATTATAATTTATACAAAAATATTGGTTTTGCCATGTAATTCTCTGTATGGTCGCATTTAAATAATTATCTATATGAATGACGTGTAATGTTTCCAACGGTAGATACCACAGGCGATATTGTTCGGGTCACGTCATTAAATAGAGAACCCAGTGTTTCTAGCGATGATCCAGAATCCTCTGACAAATCCCAATTGGCGAAACAAAACAATAACAAAGAATTAACTCTTAATATGCTTGTAAAGGAGGCGGTGTTTTGTATTGCATTAGCTCTCACTACATATGGGGCACTGCACAATACGTAAGTTTCAAATTAATAAAAGAAGTAATGTACTGTGCAATGTTGAACTTTTTATCAGTTTTTCGGATAAGAATTCCGAGCAGTACTCATTAGTAATAATTTAGGTTAAATTGCTTATTAATTATCATGAATAGGGTTTGATATTTTAGTCTTTATAGCATTCAGATTATATTATTTCAAAATATACAAATATACAGTTATTATATTTAGTAAGTTTTTACTGATTCGAAGATTTACTATAAGTTCCATGCTTTTACTGGAATAAAAAAATTAAAAAGAAAAACTTATTTCAGGCCTACAAAAATATCAAAAGTTCCTCAAGCCGTGAGATTTTTTAATACAAATTTAGTGACAGATTGGTATAAAGGTCAATTAAGCAGTGCATTAGCGGAGATCAATAAAGAGGATGTATCATTTGTTATGTTCTATGCACCTTGGGATGCAGAGTCTCAGTATGTGAGAGGAGAATTTGAAACAGTTGCTAGTGTTTTGAGTAGCAGGGTAAGCAAACATTTTATATCTTTCTTGTTTTTGCTATTGAAATGATGTTAAGAAGAATCTTATAAACTTGCGTCAATTATTTTATCAGTAATTCATTGTAAAACTATGAATATCTAACAAGTTTTGCTATTCAAGAAGTTACTTGGTGTTACAAAATATTCTAGAAAATTTATGGCATTCCATAAAATTAAAGTAATAAAAATCAAGTCTTATCTATATTGTGTTAAATTTTTCAACACAGTTATGTATTACATTTAGTTAATAGTATTTATTAGTTTAAATTGATGATAATTTATAATAATAAATACTTGGCTTCATTATAATAAGAAAATATTAATTCAATTTTAGGTACACTTTAGTGCAATAAATTGTTGGAATCCAGGCAGCGAATGTAGATTACAGCATAGTAAAATACCATCATGGCCTATACTGATGGTGTTTACTGTATCCTCTAGAGGAATATTATACAAAGGTAATAAAAATAAATTTGTTTTATGTGTAACAAAAACAAAACAAACATTAATAATGATACTTAGTAGAAAAATATGAGCTGTTGTATCATGTATGTTATAGAAATACATATTAACTTTTCTCCTAATAAATAAAGTTTGACACTCAAAACAGCTGTAAAGTTTATACTTTGTATTGTTACCTCATGATGGAACTGCATTTTAAAGTTTAGGTTTTTAAAGTAGTTAACACACAATTCACTTGTTCCACTTTTACTTACTTTAAAAAAATCAGCTGTTAGTACAAAGCAACTGTTCTTATAAGATTTTTTAAGGTATTGTGTTTTGAGTATCAGTAATTGAAGCATTTAAAATATTAATTTTCATTAGTTGTACACTTAGTACTTGTTGTCTACTTTTACATTATTTTATGTTTTTCCAGGGCCAAGAAATGCAGAGAGCATGATTAACTTCTTAGAGCTTATAATGAAACCATTAGAAAGGGTTTCCACAACAGAGGATCTAGTCAATTTGCTCTCTATTTGTGACGTAAGTATAATTATTTTTAATAATAATCTACAATAACATAATTTGAATACTTCTGCCTTTGAAATAGTCCATATGAATATGATAATATTATTATCTAATATGTATATAATTGTGTCACAGCTGTATAAACTGATATTATTTTTATGAAATGTTGTGTAAATATATCAGTAGGTTTGAGCACCAGCCAACATCTTTTTTTTTTTGCTGTTTGAAAGTGATAAGGGTAGGGCAGAACAATTTTTGCCATATCAGCTAGTTAAAATTTAAATTAAATTACTTATTTATTTTTATATATTATGTTGATTGTTGATTCATTACATGTGACATTGAATGAATGTTATGAAAGATGTTTGCGAATAAGAAATTGCAAATCCTACCACAACATTATCAAAGAGTTATCTCTTTGATATGGTGTGTTGACTCTCATATCTAAAGAGCTGTCAAATTGTATTAAAGGATTCAAAAAAAAAAAAACACTTTCTTGAAAATCAAGTGCCTATGCTGTGATTATTTAATGATATCAAAAATAATAATTTAAATTGATGAATATTATTTATTGTATCCTTTAAAGGGAGAAACCATGGAATCAGACAACCTAAACACAGTTTTCAACTAGTTTGGTAGTCAGTGGAACATTTATGTAATTGTGCTTGATGATTTAATGTCAATGAATATATTTTTATTTTTATTTTATTTTCAGGCCGTAGCCATAGGCTACACACCACTAACAGATACCTCAAAATATTACAATGTATGGTATAACACAGCATTAAAGACGCGCGAATTTGACACTATAGGCGAAGTGTGTTTCGCTGTTGTCACTTCAGCTGATCTTGCCACAGATTTAGGGATTGAAAGTGTACCAAATGCTAGGTTTATGCTTTGGAAGGATACAAAGGTGGGTAAATATACTTACAGAGATATATATTATATTATTAATTCCTTATTATTACTTTTGTTTATACTTATACTATTGTTTTAGTAGTGTTTTTTTTTGCACTGCAACATCCAACTCTTCAAAAAGTATCATTTTTATTAATTTTGTATAATCTATAAAATGACCCCTGCAATATTTTCTATAAAAATGATAACTTGTCGATAGGTAATGTATTTTGAATAAAAAATAATACTTACCACATTATTATTTCCTTAGGATTATGTACCAGAAACTGGCCAAAGGTCATGGAACGAAACAGCTCTAGTTCAATGGATTCTTGAGAACTTTGCCCAGCCGGTCGCCAGAATCATTCCTATGTGGAAAAAGTCGTACAATTTTGAAAGATATGCTGATGGTAACCCTATGCTTTTACTGTTTACACCAATGAATCCGTTGTATGAACAATTACCATCCTATGCATTAGTGAGTATATTATTTTATTGTTTTATTTTACAAAATTTATTTGTTGTTAAGTTTTTGATCTAGATTTAAGTTTATTCAGTAAATTATATTTACCAACATAACAATCCTAATATTAATGTAAGTGTACCTATATGAATTTTAAATCAATTTTAGATGCGTGAAGTTGCAATGGAATATTATAATTGCCAAAACAACCAGACAAATCAATGGACCACAGAACTTATAAAGCTACAACAGATTCAAAGGTTGCTTTATCAACAGAAGAAATTCCTCAAATTTTGCAAAGAGTACAAATTTAAAAAGCCCCTCAAAAAAATTAATTTGAAACATAAAAAGGATGTTGTGTCTAATAATAATAAATATCCATGGAGTAATTTTACACAGAAGAATCAAAAACAAAGTGCATTTAATTATATGTTAAAAGAAGGATTGGCTGTGTCTAAAATTATAGAATCTGCAAAAGAAAATTTTAATGTATGGACAAACTCAGATTTATTACAAGAATGTAGTTTAAGATCATTACCAGCAGAAAAGAGTTATTATGAAAATTATGAGAAATGCCTATCATTTGAGGAGCAGATGTTTCAAGATGTAGATACAGAACCTGAACAGGAGGAGTAAGTAAGGCTAATCTAAAAATATTTTAAAACTGTTTCCATAATTAACAAATAAATATTTTAAAACTAATTAAATATACATTGTTAAGTAAAACTTTGTTAAGTAACCATCGATTTAAAAATTACCTATACAATTTAATTTAATTTTTTTTTTGTAAAAATTAAGAAAATCCTATCCCTTTTCAGAATTCAAATGTCAATCCTGCCTCAGGAAGACGATCCACTATCCTCAGAGAACTTAATACAAGAAAATGTGGAACACGAATGTGGTATTTTACGATTCGCAACTAAATTGTATCCACCAGTAATTCCTTCGAGGGTTAATGGAAATGTATCCCATATACATGGATTGGGATGTACAACCAATTATACTATGAATATGATAGCTGTAGATAGTATACGCAACTATCATTTCGCTGAAGCCCTCGGAATTGATATTAAGAGCAAGAAGGACATGACTGCCGTTATTATTCTGGATAGTAAGGTTAGGATAAGAATAGTTGATAAAAATAAATGTATGTACAGTACTCCCAAACTGATAATGCGCATAGAAAAATTCGTCACTGTTCGGCAACTGTCATATTCCCCGAGCCTCCGAAGACGATATGTATATAGAGTGGTTAAATGTATTTTCTTCATACATAGTTTATTAGAATTATGAGTTTTATTGTTATTTTATGGTAAAAGAGATATGTAACGAAATTTGTTTCGATAATTCAATTAAGTTAATAGCGAGGATAAGCCACACGATTGCGAATATATATTTGTTGTATTGATTTACTTGGAAAATTCTATACTTAGAACTATTAAAGTGTCTTACTGAAGCTGGCGTAATGATGGATGTATGGAAGGTTAAAATAAGACTAAGTTTATATTTAAAAAAATATTTTCAAACACTGGTTTACATTTAAATTGTAGAAATCTAATCATTAAAATCTCAGTCCAAAGGATTTACAGAATCAGGGATTATCTCTATTTCTGATATCGTAGAATGATGAGAAATTTCATTATGCTCTTATTAACTTTCACTTTCCCCACTGCTTTCTGCTACCTGTGTAAATAATCATTTTATCGGAAAATTCAACTTTGAAACAAAACTAAGAAGGGTATGTAACAGCAGCTCTATATAATTCCATACAGAGATAATACGTGCGGTCACCACCAATATATAAAGACGACTGACGGATTTTTGAATTTTATGACTGACAGGCTACCGTCACCTACCGCCCGAATTGTTTTCGATTGTGTATGACTCTGAATTGACTCCTATTTCTTTCGAACAAGGTGCAAGATGCAAGTGCATTGTTTAGGGCACTTACGATTCAATGATTCGGGGTGTTTCGGGTGTTTCTGGAAATACGATAATTAGCGAAGATCTGCATGCGCATTATTAATTTTGGAGTACTGTAATAAGTTTTCTTTTACTGCATGTAAATAAAATAAAAATTATTACATGTAAAAATTATGAAAAATGGCAATGAATAATGAATGACACTAAGCGCAAAATATGCTTTGCTGTTTTTAGTACTGGTGACTTTAACACTATTAAAAGTTTACATATTCTTGCTTTTATTAATTAAAAATCGTAATGTATTGTTATAGCACGAGACTCAGTATGTCCTATCAGAAGACTATAGTGCAAAATCCGTACGCGATTTCATATACAATTTCACACAAAAGAATTTGAAACGCACTCTACGCACGCACGTAGAGGACGCGAAACACACGCACTATTTCGGTTCATATGGCGACGAAATGAGCGGCAATGATGTACATATTGTTGATTTGACGACAAGAACGTTTAGAAAAACCGTTAGGACACCAGAAAAGGTAAGAATCTTGTTATTTTAGTAGTGTTGGTAGAAATAGCATACTATTTGGGTTCTCATGACGATATGAGTAATGAGACTTAATAATCTTATTATTAGATTTAAAGACGCGTACATTCAGACGGATTCTTATGTATGTAATTTGCAATTTGTGTAGAAAAAAATCGTGATATGGGTTCCTAGAATTTGGTAAAAAGTGAAAAAACAAAGAGTGGTTTAACTGATAGGTAGTACAAATATGATAAATGTCTACAAGCCTATTTTAGAGAATACAGGATGGGAGGGGCACATAACAATTTTAGTCATATGATAATTATAAATTTATAATAATTGTCAATATTTATAATACACATTTTAAAGTGTTAAATAATTCTATTTTGTTGAATAATTCTGTTCCTAAATAAATACTGTAAAAATAAGCTCATTGATTATGAATATGAATGAAGGGTATCAGAGTTATTATTATTTACATAGAATCTTCTCGAATATTTGAATTAGCATAGATAATCAAACATTATTTGAAAAATTCAAGTATTTTAGTATGGATGAATATCTTAAGATCTTAAACTTTAAGATTTTTTTAAAAATACAATTGGAAATTCAAACAATAAAATCAATTTAAATCAAGCAACATTGATGTATTAAAAGAAAATCTTGAAATGTTACGTGTTCACTTTGCGTACGTTTCTAGAACACATTTGTTTCATATTTTATCGCGAATGACAGTGTGAGGTGCAGTGTAACTGTTTGTAACTACACGACAAGAACAGCAATAGAAGTCCGGCAACGTCGCATTTCGTTTCACATGTTTAATAATTCTACGACGCAACGCATTCTTCGGAACAATTTTGCTTATTTATCGTTAATTTAATTTATTTATCATAAAAAATTTCAAAAGCTTTTTTTAAGATAATCAAATCAATAAGCGTACAAATTACGTAGTTCGTAATATGGAAATTATTAAACAATATAATATTGTAAATTGGATACACATTCTACACCGCGCGCCAACGATGCTGAACTCACCTACAGATTTATACATAACTACTTTGAGCGCGCGGCTTCGCCCGCATTTTTTAAAACTTAACACCTTTGTTAAGTTTTATCATACTTAATTTACTAAAACCTTATTCGCTATCAGCTATCAGTTTACCGCGAACTGTTATATCAGTCCGTCTGTTTTTTCGCTCGTGTCATAATATTAATTGTTATTAGGGCGTTGCATGTAGCGGCATTTTCTGAAGCAGGGAAAATGCACTCAGACATACGCAATAACCATTAATTAGAAAGCTGTCGTAAAAGATATTATGTTAATCTTAATCTATTTAGATAGACATAGAGTGGGAGAATTGAAATAATCATAATTAGAATTCTTCATAAAATAGGAATAAATATTCTCAGAAGTAATACCAATTTGATAACCTGCAGGGGCTTTTGGTACATGAAACACCGTTACAACTTAATCTAATCAACAAAATCTAAAAGAAAACCTAAGCTCTATCTCTCTGTTTAAAAAAAATACAAGCTAAATAGCCATATGTAGTGAGAGAGAGAGTCGTGAAAGTGAGCACGAATGCCAAAAAAATAATTTGAGGTGAAGTTTACAGGTCTCACCGCCTCAATGCAGTGTTATATTCATTGTATCGTTTTGGCAAACTATCAGTGTAAGCAATATCACAGATTATGCCATACTTACGATAAAACCAACTATCTTAAGTATATTAGGATATGGTATTTGATTTTTAATATTGCTAGTAAGTTGATTTGCCAATTTGGCTGTAACTAGCAACTGCTAAATAGAATTATTGTTTAGCGTTATTTACTTTACAACGCAGAATGTTGCTAGTAACTCCTCAACACGTTGATTCAAGTTTGCTCAACAAATGTTAACTATTATTACGTAGCTATAGCCATCATAGCCTTATCGTAGTACAATTTTAGTAACGCTAACGAGGTATTCGTTAGCGTTACTAAGGTACATCATATACAAGATAAAACATTATTAATAATTATAAATCGGAAAAATCTATTATGATATCTTTTCGTGATTCATAGATAAACAAAATTTACGATGGTTATCTATCTATCTTTATTCAGATAAAAAATGGAAATTACGAACGAATAGCCTATTAACTATTTAAAAGATCAAAATTTGATACAATAATCTATTACAATTTTTGGAAACCAATTATATCACAATCGACGTTTTTGAGCTTTTTTTTATATAACGTTTAATATATTCTACCGTATTTAAGATTACGTACCTACAGCTTCGTGCACTGTGATGAAAGATTCTATGTGTGTAAAATTCATCAAAAAATATTATCATATCATCATAGGTTACATAAAAAAACTCGTGTTCGTCAAGAAAATCTGGGGCTTTATTAGAATTCAGATTAAACATAGCTTCATTTGGAAAATCGTTGGAAATGTATTCCAAAATCCCTTATAAAGGTTATGGACAATACAGACAGAATCAGCATCTTGATATAATGATCAATTAAATTCATAATATCGAATAAATTACCCAGTTAAGATAAAACCCCTGCCGGAAATTCAGATTAATTGAAAAAAGATAAATATGTTTGTAAGTCTTATACGCTGAAAGGTCTACCGACATATTTCTATTCTTTTCAAAGCATCATAAAGGATATTTTAATAATTCTTCGACATCTATTTAACTTCTCTATTCAGGTACATTAAAAGAAAAGTTTTTTTTAAGCATGTTTGGAACTATATCACATTTTGAAGGTAGGTACATTATTCGTGCGTGTATTTAACACGCTCATAATAGCTTCACATGTAAGCTTGTATGTTTGACCGACCGACTCACTTCCATTTTACTCGATTTTAACCCACTTTAAACGAAACGATTTAATACAAAATTATCAAGGATCAAATAACATACAAAATCAAGAAGAAAGATATCAAGCGTATTTTTTTAACTGCATTAATTATTTTGTTTAATTTATTAAACCGCCTCTACAAACCGATTAAAAAGTCCTCAATTTCAGCTAACACTAGTAGCGGTGTGCGGCGGGGGTTGCGGTGCGCACGCAACCCGCGCGTTGGCGGAAGCCACGCGGTTGCTAAACGCGTGCGGAGTGAAGACGCAAGCGGCGCGGATAGATGCGCTTAGACATGATCTGCCCTGGCACTACACGCCTACAGCGTATCCTACTATACTCGTGTTCCCGCCTAATGGGTAAGCTGATTTATTAATTTTATTGATTATAAATTAGGAATAGAATATTATAGGATAAACAAACGACATTTATTACCTATGTAACATTTGATACTTTCAATATTTATTCTAAAAAAAAAATTGTTTTCTGCTTAAAGCATGAAATGCAAATGGAAATGCATAAACTGTATTTATAAAGAAATTTGCGGAAATATTTAAAAAGTTATATCGATAAATATGTTCCGAATGGAGCTTCATTAAGCCCAGTCTCTGCGGAAGGACATCCGCTACTTTTATTCAACACACCTCGCGGTCAAAGCTGCGCGAAAAAGCTTGTACCTACTTACATTATGATTTCCGCTTAGAAAATAAATATGTATGTAATCCCTTACGTTAAAAAATCATATAAAAACCCATAGCTGGTTAAATGGCACCGTTGTATGAAATTATGGAAATCTATTTAAATTCCCATAATTTCATATATGATTGGGTTGGGTTCAATAAATTTGTCTTCGCAGTAACGCGGAGTTAGACAGCCGCGCGTACCCGTTCGACCGGCGCGTGTCGGCGAGCGGGCTGGTCGCGCTCGCGCTGCGCTCTATAGGCACGCCCGCACACTTTAGAGTGAGACTCGCCATGTGCCAGGGGACTGCGGTAAGATGTTTGTTTTATTTATTGTATTTGGGTAAACTTGTGAAATTGTTACTTACAAGTTACAGTAATAAATAGTACTTTGTGTATTCCCGCACGTGTATTACATTAATATCTTTAAAAATAGAGTTTTAAAAATGACGCTAAACATGTGAGATTTTTTGTGATTAGGATGGTATTTAGGTGGCGAAATTCGTAGTCATAATATAGTTTGGTTGTATCATTGCACTAAAACCTGTGAGATTATTTTTTGTAGCTAAGATTGTGGGGTTTAAAAATTCCCTTTCGCTGCTTGGCTGGTTACACAGATGAAAGAACGTATCGCGATGATAATATTATGTACGTTGGAAAATTCCGTATTTTGTACGAAAAAAAAATGATATTTATTTGGGAAAATATATTATTAGAAATTACACACATTATTTGAATGTAATAAGAATGTACTGCGATTCTACACAGCTACTTAATTGATGTAGGTAGTTGATAACAAATCGCAGCAAGTCAACGACTATTTAGCAAAGTGAGGGTAGTTGGGTCGAACGTCGTTTAAACAACGTCCGAGCCCCTAGGCACGATTCGTACGAATGCGCCACGATCAAGAAGCTTATATCTAATACACTGGAGATTTCAGTATGAACATTAACTTGTAACAAGAAAATATGACCTTGAATGACGCCTGTATGTTTTTTATCTCTTTCACACCAACTTGGCAAGTTAGGTGTGAAAGGGATAAAAAAACATACAGGCGTCATTCAAGGTCATATTTTCTTGTTACAAGTTAATGTTCATACTGAAATCTCCAGTGTATTAGATATAAGCTTCTTGGCCACGATTCAAAGGAAAGCGGCTTTTTATAGTATTCGACAGCTACAGTGCCACAAACTTAACTGACCCGGTGACGGTGTCACTGATGTCGATTTTAGTGCCGCTTAATAGTATTTCCCCGGATGCAAGGGTAAAAATAATGTCATTGCCAATGGTGTAAATAAATATTAATAAGTAACTTTTTTTTTATACAAAATATTTCATATGAAAAGTCTGTGAAAATGTGACATTTCAAAATAGCGGCACGTAGTTCCAGTTTTTGCCACCGGGTCAGTTAAGTTTGTGGCACTGTAAGCTTGTTCAGACATGAAATAATGACAACTACATTGACAATAATATTAAATCAAAAGTTACGTCTAACAATATGATAATTTAATTGAATTCGTTAGAAAACATGTATTGTTAAATGGAGATAACGACATTTATCTTTATAACGGAAATGATTAATAGACAATCTACATACAATAATTTATTTCGTATTCTGGTGTTTAACGTATCGATTACCCATTTTAATGTGAACTGAATCACTATAACTAGAAAGGAAAGCTTGAGACAGTAATTTTGCGCATAGGTTTTAAAAGAAAGCGTAGGGCATAAGTTTTTTAAACAATGTTACAGACTTTTTCTTCTTAAGCTATACATAGAATTAAATTAAACATGTAGTTAAAAATAACAGTAGTATATACTTTGTACAGTGTATATTACCTGTATAGTGTATTAAAATCCATGTGATTATTATGGTACATTTAAATTCGATACTATTTCAATCAATTCTTGACAGATCTCCAAAGTAAAAAGAAGTACTTAGCGGATATACAGCATCTTTGATTTAAGAAAAAAATATTATGAAGAACCAACAATATGGTAAATTATATTTAAAGAAATCATGCTTGCCTCGAGTAGATAGTATCATTTTATTAAAAAGCAATATTCTTATGTCCACTAACATAATATTTCTATATTCGTTGCACCAGTTTACTTTAAAAATTTGAAATTTTTTATATAAAATGTATTGATAAAAATGAGAATTTGAGATGTATCTAAATGGCGGATAGATCAAAATAAACTTTATTTTT
The DNA here is from genome assembly GCA_907164665.1 of Colias nastes. Lineage (NCBI taxonomy): Eukaryota > Metazoa > Arthropoda > Insecta > Lepidoptera > Pieridae > Colias > Colias nastes. The sequence goes on along the minus strand of CAJQZM010037595.1, from coordinate 4,772 downwards.
ATAAAGCTGTAAAGGAAATGAAAAACGACCTGCATTGTGTTTAAATAGAAAAAAATATATTTAAATTTCCTATTTCACTAATGTTCATTGAAATATGTGCAAATATATTATCGGCTTATCTTTTATCATGAGTCGTGTCACGTGCGAGAGTCCTTAACAATTTTTTACGAATATAAACATTTAATGTTAAGGTCTCTAAACGGAACAACATGTTCATTCATAAAATAAATTTCAAGCTTTCCACAAACAATGTTTACTAGTCTGATCATTAAATGGAATTTGAAGAGTGAGGGTGCTTTTCCACCAAAAATGTGCGAGGATGTGTAGCGAGGAATGTGTTCGTAAAAACCAATCATATCGCTTCATTTAGTTTGCAGTTTGAAGCGATACTATTGGTTATTTACAAACATATTCCTCGCACATTATTGGAGGAAACGTATCCTTACTATTGTTAAAAGATGTGCATTAAATATTTTTGACAGATTTTGATATAAGGAAATGTTTGCTTTTCATACATAAAAAAGCGAACTTCCTTATGAAGCTTACGTTTCACACTTATCTCAAATTTATACGATAATGACCTAATAAATAGATATCAGGCCTAATCAATTGAGAATATCTTTAAAGATATATAGAGTATGTCGTATTTGATAAGGCTTGAAGCAAATGTATTGAATAGCATATAATCATTTATTATCTTTATCATGGATTACATATTTGCGTAGGTTGAGTCCAATGTTTAATTTGAACCTTCACATTTACATGTACTATCTAGTTACCTATATTTTTTATTTTTAATTCGTAAATTTTAATGGTACATAATGTATTTGTAGTTTTTGTGTCCATTATTATTATAAATTAACTGAATTTTTAAAAAGAGTTTAGTAAGTAGTTACCTATGTTATTTTTTATGAATAATAATATAATTAATTTCAGGCCATCACCGCGAAACGAGCGTGTTTGAAGGAGATCAAGGAGCATATAGTTACAATTATCGGCCGGAACCTTAAATATTGGCGGCAAACGCAAATACAAGAACTCAGAGACTCTTTACTAAAAAGACTGCAGTATCTTAACAAAGTTTCATTACATTTAAGTCTTATTCATATAAGTGATCTCAAAAATAACAACGATAAGATGAAATCACTACTACATTCACTCGACGATTTATCAAAACATTGGCATATCGATGTTCAGTCTATTATAAGGAAAAATGCAATGTCTACAACAGCTAGATGATATTAGCTAAACGAAATTGTAAATAGTGTATTATATTGCTCATTCTATATATATCTTATGGTTATTTATGGAGAATAAAATGTTATTACATGTTATTTTATCTTTTTTTTATCCAATACCTTAGTGCCTATACATTAAAAAAAGTTATTTGTAAACTACACAAATCACAATCCCATAATAATTGAACGAATATCTACAAAAATGTTAAAATTTATTAGTAGTCCAATATAACATGCCATGTAATTAACTTGAAGATATTGGTTACTTCTACTTTTTAAAATACTAAACTAAACGCGACATTAAAATAACGCAATATGAAGAAAAAAAAATGTCGAAATTGTTATTAGGTACACATTTTATTAAAACTCTACATCTCTCCCAAAGAATGAAAGGGTATTTTGTTTAGTGCTGCTACGCCAACCTCGTACTAAACTCAGTATGGATGTTATAGTTTTCTTCACATATGTTTCTGAAATATTATTAAAGCTATATCAGAATAAATATTACTATCTACTACTGACTATCTTCGAAAATTCGGTTGTTAGAAAACATAAAAATTACAACTTATAAGCCTTTATAGCCATAGGGCAAAATATGATAGATATGATAATATAAATTCTGTTTATTTGTACAATCCACGATGATAAAACATTATGATATCTTTAAACAAATAATAAACAACACGAAGCATCTAATAAACACAATTTGACTAGTTCGAATAATTAAGTCTGCACTGTGGTAAAAAGCACGTCAAAAAATTTGTTCTTAATTGCTGCAACCATAACAAAATCAGTATTAAATTCCAACAATTTTAAAATTACCGAGTATTGAAGTGTCCGTAATATTCGGGAACGTTGGATGAAATGGTTTCAGGAGAAATACGAGATCTGTGCCAAGAACTCCTGAAATATAATCCGTCAGAGAGCCAGCTACTCGTCCATCGCTACTTTCTTGATGTACCTACATCGATAAATTCATCACTATGTTGTATCTTGGGACTGAGATACAAAAAAAATAAGGTAGCGCTTTATTATTCTAACAGTAGCCAACGTGACCTACGCTTAGTAAGTATGTAAGATATATCTAATCTTTCCTAATGAATCTCAAAAACTAAATAGGTACATGGAAATGCTGTCAATATTTTCAGAGATTCAAGCAAATGACACAAATTGTTTCACTAGAGCCAGAGGTATGAAGCGAAGACTTACTTCTTAGAATTACATATGATTTATAAAATCTACTGTGTACCAACCGGTACTCGACCAGGTAGGTACAGTTGGAACAAAATACGGCCTGTTGATGTTGAATGTATCTTTAGCTATATTGCATTTATGCGATAGGCACCAATACGTGAGTATAATTTTCTCTCACCTCATAAAGCCGCCCATCTGGTAATCTTGCCTGTCTTGCAGCATACTCGCCGATAGCTTGTAAATTCCTATAGTTGCTAGGTTGACGTAACGAATATCTCCACGGGTACAAAATAAATTCCTATAACAGATTAAATTACAGACTTGATAAAATCATTAACAATATTTAAGGCAATTATATACCGCTCAATAATGTTGAATATAATCGTATAATATATTTATAATGCCTCTATCAAGATTGAAATATAATATTTAATTAAAACGAATTTATAATAAATATCCAAACTGTTGTTGTTTATACTTGTACAGTATTTATTGTAGGGCACAAATGTGCTCTACCTTACACCTCTCTATTCATTGTTGTCATTAGATAGGTAAAGATTGGTGACGAAAGAAAGTAAGATTGTGTAAATTTTATGGATATTCCATAATAACTATTAAATTTCATTATTAATATTTTCTTATAGGAATTAAATAGGAAATAATGATATTTAATAGTTATTTTTAATATTTTTTTATTTTCCTGCGAAAATTATACCATAATATTTGTGAACTTTTTGCTTTTCCTATCAGAATATTTCGCATTTGCCTACCACTATTATTCGAAAATAATCATATCTCTCTTGAATTAGTATTAGTTATAAATACGAAGTAATAATGGAACAACAACCTTTTTCGGTACAAAACTTGCGTGCACGTTGATTGCTATGTGAATAACATCTTCTAGTTTATGTATGTATGTGCGAATAGCTTGGGATTCAGCGGCTGAAAAAGGTCTATTTCCTGGATAATATTGGGAACAAACGTCTGGAGGCTTGGAAACATCATCTGTAATGAAAAACAAATTGTTTGTTTGTTTATTTGTGTACGTATCCGGTATCTAACTAAGCAGCTGCCTTATCCATGTTATCTTTTGCAAAAGAATTTAAATCTCGCACGCGATATTGTTATCTGCGCTAAATAATAATAATAATATCGCGAATTGTAAATAATATTGGAAAGATATAATATTTATGAAGAAAACCATAAATTACAGGTGTTAGATGAGACAAATGACCCTGTATTATTATTTTCTGCGTTATGCGTCATTTCATGCAATCTAGCGACATATTGATTAATAGAGATCAAAGTTTATAAAAATCTTTATTATATCTGTCTTAATTATTTTCTTTAATCTGTAATTTATCACTTATCAGTAGAAAGGCATATTGAATTTATACATTTAGGTATTTACAAGTTCATTAGACATCTGTTTTATCGGTATGTACGTATCGTGTACTTGATGTAATGGCACACCCCGGACACTCCATACAAAATTATCGTTTTGACAGTCACACTGTAGAGACTGCAAATGTGTGTGTTAACGCTTTATGGTTGGCACATTTTTGACTAGCGTAAAAAAAAATTCGCGTTTTTCTGATGAAATACATCCGTAAACAGCACAATATCTAACCATTTTCTACGAAAAACGATAATCACAAATCCAAAATAATAAAATTACTTTAAGTCAATTTGATTAATGTTGTCAATCTTCGTTGCGTATCGTCCCTGTAGAAAAATGTGGACCATTTTTAGACTGATCGTGCGGGGTGAGGTAAGTGTTTAATTTTGGCGGGAGGCGGAGTGTCCGTTCTGTAGCGTTTAGCTACTATTATGTATTCTGTGGTAATGGTTAAAGCCACAGAACAGTAAAGTAGATAGAAGTGTGATGTGGGCGTGGCCCACGTGTCACTTGTAAGGTAAGATCACCTAACTTGCTCTCAGTTGTGCGCAGAAAAATATTCGGGTCGGTTGTCAGCTGTCAAACCTTTTTTCCATATTTATTCATTAATTAGGACGTGTTGTTCGGTATTAGAGTGCAAAAATGATAGCAGACGAAATAATATCAGCAATGGAGGCATTTCATACCATCGGTAAGTCATTTTTATTTATTTTACATATAATATTTTATGTTATAACTTCGCTTGTAATTTGTCAAAATTGTATACAAATATCTAGACAAAATGAACCTTAATCCGTAAGAAATTAGTACTATTATAGATTGAACAGCAAACAAGACTTTCTGGAATATTATTGCAATAAACAAACGAATGTCGCTTTAGTGATGCTTGTGGCGCATATCGACAGTATCGATACTTTAGAAAAGACAAACATTATAAATAT
>CAJQZM010037593.1:3705-46117 GCA_907164665.1 Colias nastes | reverse complement strand
ACATCGCTGACTAGGTTGACTGAAGTAAAAGATTTAGGTGTCCTCTTGGATCATAAGTTAACTTTTTCAGCCCATATTAATTATATTACAGCCAAAGCGTATCAAATGCTTGGTTTTGTTTTAAGAGTTGGTAGGGAATTTAAAATGTGTTCAACTTTAATTCTTTTGTATAACTCGTTCGTACGAACTATATTGGAGTATGCATCTACAGCCTGGAATCCTCAATATAATATCTACATAAATAATATTGAACACATCCAAAATAAATTTATCAAACATTTGAATTATAAACGAGCTAATCAGTCTGGTCCCATTCCGGAAGTGCTTCCTTTGATAAATCGTCGACATGAAAGAGACCAGGTATTCTTATATAAGATACTTAATAATAGCGTCGATTCTTCTTTTCTTCTAGGCAATTTACTCTTACGATGTCCGCGTATATGCTCTCGTGACAAAGCCCTTTTTGCATTACCGAATCTTAAATCCAATTTCGCTAGAAATACTTATTTATACCGTGTTTGTCATAATTATAATAAAAATTTCACTAACCTTGATTTGTTTTGTGAAAGTCTAAAATCTTTCAAAAAAAAAGTTCGAATAAACGTTAACTATGATCTTTAAATTGTACTCATGCTTGCGATATATATGTTAACAAATTTAATTTAATAATTTAAATGTAAAATTTAATTAATATTTACTGTATGTGACTGAATGTGTTTTTATATTTTAAGAATGTAAATTTCAGTGGAAACTTTGCTGATATATGTAATATGTATAGTATTTTGATTTTTAATTTTAAGAAACACTGTATTGTTTGTTTCCCAAAGACAAATACAAAAATATAGATCTATATGGCCCTTTACACCGTATGATTTAAGTGAATATTTTCGAAGATATTACAGATTTAAAAATTGCGGGAGCGTTTGCGGCGGTACCGGCCGGCCGCCCGGCTATATATTTTATAACCGTGCGAAGCCGGAGCGGGCCGCTATGTTTTTATAACAACGTTCACAGTTTTTCTGTAGTGTATTTAGTATCAGCATTGCACCCGTGCGAAGCCGGGGCGGGTCGCTAGTTAATAATAAATAAATAATAAATATTTCAGGACAATTTTCACACACGGCACAATCTGATCCCATACTAAGCTTTCGCTTGTGTTATGGAAACCAGATGGCTGATAAACATACTACTTATATAATTAATTAACACCCAGACACAGATGATAGAGCAAACATCTATGTTCATCACACAAATATTTGCCCCGGGTGGGAATCGAACCCACGGGCTTGGAAGGCATATTGGCATGATTCAATTCAACCATAGTAAGCAGTGACAACCTATGTAAAATGTGGCAAATTAGCCACATTACCTTTTTACTAATAATATATAATTTTAAACCGTATAGTTAGTGAGTCCATAGACTATATACTTATTACAGAGAAGTGAGTCCACATGGCAAAAACTTATGCAAACTAAAGTCCAAACAAATCCCAAACAGCATAAGTAAATCATTTGAACGGCAGCCGTGTAGTTTATAATAAAGCTTAAGATTAATTTGTTTGCTTGAATGCGTTCATCTCTAGAAATACTGGTTAGATTTGGAATTCTTTCAGTGTTAGATAGCTCATTTGTCGAGGAAGGCTATAATATAATATCATCACGATAAGACTGCTGCTTAGCAATGCGGGAAATAGCTTGTTGTAGATAATTAATCCTACAAATACAATATAAATACGAAAGTTTATGAGGATGGATCACGGATGGATGTATGTTTGTTACTTACTTTTTCAAGCAAATACTACTGAACCGATTACAATAACAATTTGGTATGTAGGCAGGTAGCTGAAGACCCAGAATAAAACATAGACTTTATGCTTTTTATCCCGGAAATCCCACAGGAACGGGAATAATATTATAAAGCCGGGTTGAACGAAATATCGTTAACCGACTCTTCAAAAATTCGAAGACTATTCTGAAGGTTGGTTGTTGGTAGTTCAGTAACTACAAGAGGAATTTTGTTTATATCGTCCACGGAAAAAATATATAAATCGCGATCTAAGTAACGTGTGGCGTCATCTATTAGCAATAACACGGAATGTAAAACGGCGCGAATTTACAAGCAAAGGATGAAGAATTAGTAGATACTGATTTTTAGATGATTTACATTAAACTACGTAATTCCTAACTTAATAAATAGACTACCTAAAACACTTAAAGATACACTAACAAATAAAAATATTAAAATAAAACTAAAAAACTACTATGAACAATTAATTATTGATAAATATTCATAAGTATTTATACTTATTTTAGACTACCGCCACAATGCATGACGTCAACGGCGCTGGCGCGCGGTAAATCTCTAAAGAGATTATGTTTGCGCCAGTTTAATTTAATGTATAATGAATTGTGTTATTGTATTAAATAAATAAATATATTTATAAATCTCTATTTTATGATTAAGGGGCCTTAGACCGAAATTCATGTTTCTAAATCATGTTTTTTTTCAGAGAAATCATCATATTTAAAATCCTAAAAAAATATATAGTACAGATAAACGTTTGATCTAGTGGAATTTTTGGATAGAAACACAATATTAAACATTTCACTCGATAAAAAAAAATCAGAAGTAGCATCGATTTTGAAAGCATTTTCAGTTTTATGCGAATTAGGGAAACGCTATTTTTATGAAAATTTTACTTTTCATTTACTAATCAGGTTTTACAGTGGAATTTTTGGATAGATTTATAATTTAGCCCTTATTTTTTTTTATATAAAATATAATACGTAAAACGCGACTCGCGCGCACCACGCCAGTGCCGCCAAAGTCCAACCGGACGCCATCGAGGGAGGACCTGTGCTAGTTTTGCTCCCGACCACGTTGTAGTCGCCGCTCGTATAATTAGAACCGAGCGGCAAGTACAACGGCGAGCACGCCACAATATAAATAAATCAGTAGTTTGATTTTATTACCTATCCTAGGATTGTTGGTGTAAATAAATTAACTTCTTATTCTATACTATTAAACGAGCAATATTTGCATATTTATATATTTGTTTGTAAATACAGTGTGGAAATTTTCGATGGGCCCTGGGTGAAAGTACTAGAAATACTGGAGATAGCAAATTTTGCTGAAAGGAAACATTCCTTTATTTTTAAAAAGAAATAGAACTGCATTCAAAGATTTTCAAAAATTCATTTTCTTCGACCGGGAATCGAAAGAACTAAAAATGTAAAAAAATAAAATTTTCTATTTTATTCTTCAATTCAACACAAGTTTCATATTACAATTATTTGTAACTAGCTTTCCGCCTGCGGCTTCGCCCGCGTTTTCAAAGAAAAACCCGCATAGTTCCCGTTCCCGTGGGATTTCCGGGATAAAACCTAGCCTATATTACTCGTGGATAATGTAGCTTTCGAATGGTGAAAGAATTTTTAAAATTGGTCCGTAAGTTTATGAGCCTATTCATTACAATCAAACAAACAAACAAACAAAGTTTTCTTCTTTATAATATTAGTGTAGATTTAAAATTATGTTTTAAAAATTACCTTGCCTGAGATCCTCTTTTTTATGGGTTGTTGAATAGGAATAGCGGCAAAGTTTTGAAGTACTAGTAGGAAGACTATTATGATGTTGGTTGATCTGTATGAGTATGACAAATATTATTTTTATGAAACAACAATCCAAGATGGCGCCGACGAAAATTTGACTTTTTTTCGTGATGGGTGTCATTTTCATGGTTTTTGGGGTAGCTATTAACGAATATGAGGTCAAAACTATAATCCAAGATGGCGCCGACGAAAATTTTACATCTTTTCGTCATGGGTGTCATTTTCATGGTTTTTGGGGTAGCTATTAGCGAATATGAGGTCAAAACTGTAATCCAAGATGGCGCCGACGAAAATTTTACATATTTTCGTCATGGGTGTCATTTTCATGGTTATTGGGGTAGCTATTAGCGAATATGAGGTCAAAACTATAATCCAAGATGGCGCCGACGAAAATTTTACATATTTTCGTCATGGGTGTCATTTTCGTGGTTATTGGGGTAGCTATTAACCAATATGAGGTCAAAACTAAAATCCAAGATGGTGCTGACGAAAATTTTATATCTTTTCGGCATGGGTGTCATTTTCAAGGTTTCTGAGACAGCTATTAACAAATCCCCAATGTAACCGTCGATAATTTGGTATATTTTTCTTACAACCGTTTACATATTTTTCGAGCAGAATTCAAATTCTGTGGAACTGTACACAGATAATAGCCTTTTGAAGTGAAACTTCTTTAGACGCATTGAGAGTAAAATTTCAAGATCGCGTCATGGTAATACTGTCACGTTATGGAGCAAGGCGGTAATTTTGGTATCTATAAATCTCGACAAAGAAGTTTCACTTCTGACACGTTATCTCGGCACACACGCTCTTTATTATTTTATTCTCTTCGTTTTAATGTTTTAGATGAACTTTATTTTAAAAAAAGTTTAGCGAATATATTTGTCAGAATATTAACATGATTGCCACAGAGTTACGTTTTATATATTACATTTCTAAATATGCATTTCAATGTTCTTTAAAATTGTTTTTTTAAGACTGTCTACTAAACTGTAGTTGTAAACGTTTTTGTTATTTTATTTTATTTAAGTTTACTTTAAAGGAGTAAGAAAAATATACCAAATTATCGACGGTAACATTGGGGATTTGTAAATAGCTGTCTCAAAAACCTTGAAAATGACACTCATGCCGTAAAGATGTAAAATTTTCGTCGAAACCATCTTGGATTTTAGTTTTGACCTCATCTTGGTAAATAGCTACCCCAAAAACCATGAAAAAGACACCCATCACGAAAAGATGTCAAATTTTCGTCAGCGCCATCTTGGATTTTGATTTTGACCTCATATTGGTTAATAGCTACCCCAAAAACCATGAAAATGACACCCGTGACGAAATGATGTCAAATTATCGTCGGCGCCATTTTGGATTTTAGATTTGACCTCATATTGATTAATAGCTACTCCAACTCTTTGAAAATGACACCCATGACGAAATCATTTCAAATTTTCGTCGGCGCCATCTTGGATTTTAGTTTTGACCTCATATTGGTTAATCGCTACCCCAAAAACCACCCACATTTGCTACTTAGGAAAAGTTAAGATTTAAAGATATCATAGGTAATGTGACGATTATAATTTCATTCCGACCGTTTCTCGGAATAACATACATTTACTTAGAAGGGTTTAATATATTGCCGGTAACATAATATGTATTATGATGTATGATAATAATTAATAATTCATAAAAAAGTATTTTATTAATTTCTTAATAAGCTTCGACATTGTTTACAATAATACAATTCATTAATTGATTATTATTCAAATTGTTGTAAAATAGTCACACTTTTTTAAGTTGGTTGAATACACTAACATACTTATCAGGATCGTACCTACTAATAAAAATAACAAAATGAATTTTTAAAGTTCCCAGTAATCTTCTAGAATCAATTTCAATAAAAATAAAAAAATAAAATAATATCAAGTATGAAGATGGTATATAAAATGGAATGTGCTATGTTTACGTGAGCGTGATGTTCCCGCGCACCACGTTTCGACGTTGATACCTAAATTTGAGTAACGCAGATATTATGTATGTGACAGCGTCCTTAAACATGTTTGCGGTGCAAGACTTCAATTTACAAAATTCAATTATTATTTTGCCTTTTTTATTTGTTTTACTTTTAATTATTATTACCAATATTTTCAGAAGAAAATAAATTATTAATGTATCCAGAACGAGAGTTTCATTTTAAACTTTAAATGTATTTATAAAATAGACCAATAAACCAGAAGCGTTCTTTATGTTTAGATGATGTTGATGCTACAATAAGAAACATGATATTTTTATTTCTAAGAGCAAATATTTTTACGAGAAATTAACAATAAATTATCTTTTATATTGTTTCTATCGATTTGAATAATAAAATAAAATTTGAAAAAGGAATGTTTCCTTTCAGAAAAATTTGCTATCCCTAGTATTTCAAGTACTTTCCTTTCAGGGCACATCGAAAATTTCCACACTGTATATATACAAACAAATATATAAATATGCAAATATTGCTCGTTTAATGGTATAGGATAAGTAGTAAATTTATTTATCAACAACATTCCTACGATAGCAAATAAAATCGAACTACTGATTTATTTATACTGTGGCGTGCTCGCCCGCCTCCATAGGTCACCGGAGTTCATGTCGCGCCGGCTCCTGCGCAACCCGGGCGCGAGCCGTCTCAGGGCCTAAAATGCCTAAACTTTCAGGATAATGGGCTCTTAACACGCTTATATTAGTATGTTTATATATTTGTAGTTCCTGTATGTTTATAAAAGAGTCCTTTAGACTTGATTTAGACCCACGAAACGGACAGGCTTCAAACTGTGTACCTACACGTGTCAAGGATCGGTGACAATATAACATTTTCATGAGTTGTGTTTTTTTTAAATGTTTTTTAATAATTATTCTTCATAATGTATGTAGACTGTGTATAACGTATTATATCAATACTAGCTTACCGCCCGCGGCTTCGCCCGCTTTGTCTAAAACCTAAAAAATAATATACTAAAACCTTCCTCTTGAATCACTCTATCTATTAAAAAAACCGCATCAAAATCCGTTGCGTAGTTTTAAAGATTTAAGCATACAAAGGGACATAGGGAAATAGGGACAGAGAAAGCGACTTTGTTTTATACTATGTAGTGATGATACGGCGCAAGCGTAGTTAAAGATAGAAAAAAACTTATCCTATGTCCTTTCTCAGGTCTCAAGCTATCTCTATACCAAATTCAATCAAAATCGGTCTATTTCAGCGATTTCAGCATTCGGCATGTTATCGCTAATTATTTTTTGTTTGTCATGATGCATTTACATATTCGTGTAATTACAGTTCGGCTCGTGAGTCGTGTCTCGATGATATGTTCAACTAAATATTGTTTCAGGAGAATCGCGAACAACTGTTCACATATTCGTCTTCCTTTTGACCTGCGAAAACTGTCTTTAACAGATCAACGCGACTATTTTCTTGTTACACGCATGTTATTCGCCTCGCTATCGCACGAATGTGTAAATGCACCACTTTTTTGTCTTTTTACTCCAACTAATCTCGGGATCGACTGGACCGATTTTGACTAATAGATTTCAATTAAGATTTAGCTTAAGCTATATTATCTTTTTATACTAAAACTATTACCAATAAAAAAAATACTGCCTACAGGAACATTAGAATTAGGCAATAAATATAGGATAAATAAAACCAAGTAAATTTCTTCAATCTTTATTTATGAAAACATGGCAACAATCTTACTACTACTAATTACAATTAGGCTGTCTAGTGACGTCATAGATTCTAGTTTTTTAATTTTTATACAGAGCATGACAACATCTGATGTATGCAGCAAATAAAAATACAGATAAAATATACCATTTACAGATCTATTCATACAATATATCCTATTTGCATAATTACATTGAGACATTACTGATTAAAAGTTATCTTTAAACACATTAGGCAACGTTGGGCGAGTAGAGGCAATCACGATAGTATAGAGCCTAATGGTCTTACCACAAAACAATTTAAACACAGTCTAACTTTAAACCAGGGATCTGTCACTTTAATAGTAATTGTCTATGTGAAATACGACAAAACCAAATTAAAGAGAACTCGCGCTTAAAGTTAAACCCTGTCTAAAGTTTTTTGTGGTAAGACAGATAATTTCTATGATTGGCCGTCATTGTAGATGTATATTCATAATTGCCGTAATGGCGGCAAACATCGACCATCATTAGTTGGGCCAACGCTGTCCATTGTGAAGAGGGCACATTATAAACTATTTTTTTCGTAAACTGTTTAAAAGTGACCGTCATTAAATAAACACGCCAATATAATAGTTTGAATTACATATTAAAACAACAAAGAAATTCATTTTTATTTGGCCAACGCTGTCCATTGTGAAGAGGGCACATTATAAACTATTTTTTTCGTAAACTGTTTAAAAGTGACCGTCATTAAAATATAAACACGCCAATATAATAGTTTGAATTACATATTACAACAACAAAGAAATTCATTTTTATTTTATTTGTTAAGAGCGCTTATTCAATTTAACGCAAGTCAAAATCTCCGCGATCTATTACGATAGATCGCGGCTTGCGCTATCCTTTTACTATGAACAGCATAGGTCCACAGGAGAGCGCCGAGCAACATGTCCTCTCTCTGGAAGAGAGTAGTATATTCCTTGCTGCCGACTGATTTGAATCGGGTCGCGCGCAGTGTTTTATAGTACTTTAAAAAAAATTGTAGAAAAATAATAGAGGTACCTTAGTTGATTTTTTAAATTTTATCTTATAAGTAAGACATTCTTTTATTGCAATATGTATAAATTATATTCAATTAAGTCAAATATCTTGGTGAAAATAATCATTTTGTCGACTATAATTTCTAAAAAAATTCACATTGTTCGGATTTTAATTTCGTAAGTTATGAGTCCAAAATAAAAAAATCTTTTAACTAACTATTTTAATAAGGATTTTTGCAGTTAGTTAAAAAAAATTGTGTGTTAGATCTGTCAGCAATTTCAGATATTTTTAGCTTCGAAATTGACACTAAAAGTGAAATCAAGTAATCATCGGCTCAGTTATCTTGATGGTATTCACAAATACTGTATTAATTGAAAAAAACTCTTAACTAACTACATAGACAATAAAATTTCCTAAAATTATTAGTAATTCATATGTTTGTAAGATAAGTGGTTGATGGACAATCTGGTTTGAAAAATCACATATTTGAGCCAAACAGCGCACGGACCGCGTACACGGCCTTAAGTCTTATTTTGAGAGAATAATAAATAAATTTTACATTTTTTAGAAGCAATACACAATCATGATATTTATTTTGCATAATATTACGAATATCAATCAATTTAAAATACTTCGTAATTTGGCAAGTTACAATTTCCACTTTAGATTTTAGAAAGTTAGATTTTTATTACAAGAGTAAAAATTGATCTATTACATGTATAGTACAAAGCGCTTGAAGTATTTGGCGCCATTTTTACTAGATTAAAAAAAGAGACTGTCAAAATTATAATATATATATATATATATGTTTTTCACGAAAATTTTTTTTTGCAACAAATAAACTTCGTCCATTTATTACACGTCAAAATAACAAAAAAATACCTTAAAACTATAAATAAAATTTGTGTCATTAAAAAAAATTATAACAGAAACAATAAAAATTTGTACGATTTATTTTTTGAACAAAAACACAGTCGACTATTTTACAGATAACGGAAAGTAGGAATGTTAAATATATTAATTATTTATTTAAATAGTAAAATTTTATTACATTAAAGCTTAATCTTAATAGTTTTTAATTCCAGAGCATTTAAATAATAATTTTTGCAATCATTGATATTAAGTATTTAAGTATTACATTTCTAACCTAAAAAAGCACACCCATAATTAATCTAGAATCACATATTTTAAATGGCAACGTTTTTAAGCAAATAAAATAGTAAAAGAGATGATTCAGAGTTAAATCTGTAAAATACATTATTATTATAGTATATTCAAACTCAAACATTTATTTATTATGGAGTTTCTTGCCGGTTCTTCTCCATAGATACTGATTTCCGAATCGGTGGTAAATGTTAAAAATATGTAATGACGATTCGAAAGTGCTTCTAGAAGAAGTCTAATTGAATAAATGAATGTTTGAGTTATTCAATTAGACTTCTTCTAGAAGCACTTTTGAATCGTCATTACATATTTTTAACATTTACAACTTTTTTGTTAATAATTATTGGAATGACTAAAATAGTACTTACTGTAAAATTGCATCATTATCAATCATAATGATGCAATTTTACAAGTATGTGAAATTCATCACACTTCATAGGATATTAATAGGGATAAAAAGCCAATTTTCATTTTTTTATGAATTATAAATGGAATATATTTACTGTTAAAAGAAGAAACTAATATAATATCATGTAAGTTGTCGTAACGACAGTTATTTTCTATAGTTAATTTTTATTATATTTTAATACATATAATTGACTTTTTCTCATTCCAAAATTTTCTCTTTTTTTTTTAAGAATCATCTCCTTTACCTAAGCTGTGTATTATTAATAAGTCACTTTTAATGGCAAAAATATGTTTTAGCAATACTGACATACCCCTCTAACTTTCAACGGTTTAAAATTATTAAAATATGACCATTTTCACGACTTTAAATAAATTAAATAAAACAATATCATAAAAAATTCGTTTGCAACTTAACAATTTTTTTCCTAAAACCATGGCATTTAAGAAACATACAATTCAATATCGTACAATTTATTACTTTACTACATAAATAGAATGTACAAATAATACTTTTTAATTTTATATTTTGTGACAAATACCAAAAACATTTCCTAAACAAAAATGTAATACAGTACTTATAAAAATAAAATTTTCAATTCATACATTGTATAAATAATAAATTAAATGAAAATAAATATTTAATCTGGTAACAATTATATAAAACAAGTTAAAACAGAGATTCAATTTAATAAAATAATAATTCATAAATATGAAAACAATGAGACTCCACGAAAAATGCTTAGACGGAATTATAAATATAAAACGCGGTTAAATTTTTTTAATAAACAGCATAAATAATATTTTTTAGCATAATTAGTGGGTTGATATTATGGTAACTTCAATTTATTTTAAATAGAGTAAAAATACTGACATCTAAATTCATGCCAATTAACTTTTTCAAAACAACTAAACAACAAAAAATCGTTTTATTTTAAAACTTTGTTCAACTAATGAACCGTATTTACTATCTTTACATTACATTCCAGAAAAATCGAACAACCGTTTCAACCTCTAAACGCGGCGTTGCAAAATAAAATTTGACATGTGACAGCTACAAAGAAAAAAAACATTTGACAGCTGACAGTTGACATATACAAAGTTGAAATTGGCAGATCTAAACTTTTTTTTTTTCAATGCAGCGTTAAAAAAAATATTGACATTTGACAGCTATTATTAAAAAAAAAGACGGGTTGCACTCCGGGAGTGCCGGCAGAAGTGAAAACTTGATTATTAACGTTGAGTTCTCTCCATCCGTCTTACGCTTTTTCGATCAGGTCACGTGTCCTGACGCGAGTTTAAGATTTTATACCCATTACAGAAAAAGTGCTCAACGCCGCTAAAGAAGTTTTCACTTCAAAAAAATGATTTGACAGCTGACAGTTGACACATACAAAGTTGCCAGTGACATTTCTAAGCTTTTTTCTCGGGCGTCCGTTTCTTCGACTTCCTTGCCCTGGAGTGTTTATGCTAGTATCTATAGTAGTTCGGTTTGAACGGGCCGACCTTGTTGAGGCCGAGGTATTTCGCTTGTTCGTCTGTCAGTTCCGTGAGGTGTGCGTCGAATGTTGGTAGATGGAGGCTGGCTACGTATTCGTCCATTTTCTTTGGTAGGAGATAGACGTCCGCCTTTAAATGATAATTATTAAGATTATTTTTAAATAATGTTGGTCAATACGGCAAATATATCAAATGAAAACACTTTAGAAACTAAAAACATAGTAAAGTAACAAATACATAAAATAAATCAATCTGTCGTCAAAAGAACAAATAAGCGGTTTTATCGTATCGCTAAAACAGCAATCTCTTCCAGACAACTTATTCTGCGTATGCTTGTGAACAAGGAGATGCATGAAACCTCGTTATTTAACAAATGAATGAGTGAACGAACGATTGAACTATTTAAACACATATTAAAGTTATTTATTGAATACAGTAATACCCCGAATTACGCTACCCCGTTAGCCTTTACTTTCTGACCGCCGCGCATCATACAAATGGGAAATAACGAGTCATTTGACACAACAAATACCATATTTGGAATTTTAACTAAATATTATCAAAGATATTGAATAGAAAGTGAAGACATGTGAACTGGCAAAAATATTTGAGCTACTAATATCAAATTTTGAACGATTATAGAAAGGAAACTTTATATGATAGTTGTTAGAATACAATTTAATGAACGAATGATGAATGAATGATGAGTGAGTGAACTAATCTGTCATCACATGACACATAATTGCTTCAAGTAAATAAATATAAATGAAACCCACCTTATATCTATGCTGCGGTGCGTTATACAGTTCAATCAAGGCAAGCGCCTGTGTTGCCGCAGTCACAGAAACAACGAAGGATGGCAACGACGAGCAACAGAGATTCGCCAGCCGACCCTCAGCTAGCAACACTATGCGTTTGTCGTTCGGCCATATTATGTGGTCGACCTGCGAGAAGAGCTGATTAAAACGATTATTTTGTTGTACTAATTTTGAATTTTGTTTTTGGGACACCCTGTGTAAGGTCTCTTAATATGTTAAATAAAGGCACATTTAAACCGGAGAGTTATACACTACCGTAGCTGTATCCCGATTGATACGCCATTAAATCTCTTACGTAGTATATTATAGATAATCTAATCGCTTACCAATCGGTTTACTCGGGTCGGTACGCGATTAGAGTCTCTATAATATACTGCATTAGAGATTTAATTGCGTGCCCATAGAGATAGAACTACCCACGGCGATAACTCTCCGATTTGAATAGACCTTTATACAGGTATAGGGTATCCAATTATTGTAATATCAGCCAATTAAATCGAAGGAAAATAAAACCTATCCTGTTTTTAGTACTTTGGCTAGCGTTGCTCTGCCCTGTGTTGTTGTGCCCTGTGATGTTACGACCTGTGATGTTGCGACCTGTGTTTTTGCAACCTATATTGTTGTGCCCTATGTTGTTGCTACCTGTGTTATTGCCACGTGTTTTGTTGCAACCTGTTGTTACCACCAATGTTGTTGCGACCTATGTTGTAACGAACTATATTGTTTTGCCCTGTGTTGTTACGAACTATGAATGAATGAATGAATGAAAGCTTTATTGTACACACCAAAATAATGAAATAACATTAAGTAAAATATACATAAATTGCACAATAGGCGACCTTATGGCTACAGAGCCATCTCTCCCAGGTAACCCAACCAAGGAAAATAAACTAACGAACTATGTTGTTTTGTCCTATGTTGTTACGAACTATGTTGTTGTACCCTGTGCTTTTGCGATCTACTTGTGCCCTGTGTTATCTTGTGGCAACGTATGATTCTTTGGTCTTTGCCATGCGACAACGACCTTTTATACTTCTTATTATGCCCCATGTTGTTTATGTCGTTGCAACCTATGCTGTTGCAACCTATGTTCTTGCAGCCTGTGTTCTTGCAACCTGTGTGGTTGCAACCTGTGTTGTTGCAACCTATGTTCTTGCAACCTGTGTTGTTGCAACCTATGTTGTTCCTACCTGACTGCGAACCCTCTCCCACAGCAAATCAGGGGTCCTCAAAGCATGAACATCTATCTCCGTGTTGCTATGGCCCATGTTGCATACAACACAGCCGTTCTTCATTCGCTCCATATGTTCCCGGGTTACAACACCCTTGTTCCCTGTTGCTGTTATCACTATGTCCACTTGGCGGATTACCTGATTAGAAAAATGAATGTATGTAAAATAATTTTAGATAGAATGAGGGTACAATATAATTTTTGTACTATACGACGACTGAATAGGGTTTCAAATTTGAATGAAACGTGAAAATTTTGTTTTAAGATGGTTAAGTAACAAAAACAATAAAAAAGTATTGTCTGGTATTATGAAACCACGGTAAAAGTGTAACTTTAAAAAAATACAGTACCCAGTACACATGATTTCACATTTATTATCCGAATTTAATACGCACAAAATGTTTTAATAACGTCATTATAAAAATCATACCTCATTCAATTTGACAACTCTGAAACCGTCCATAGCTGCTTGCAGCGCGCAAATCGGATCGATTTCTGTTACATACACCTGAAATTTATTTGTATTTTATTATTTATCTATGTATAGATAAAAAATGAGTGAGTAAGTGATCTGTGAGTGAATGAAATATTGAATGAGTAAGTTAGTTTAGTTAAGCGCGTGAGTGATAAAATATTGTTTTCTTTTTGGTAGTGAGTGAATTATTTACTAAGTGAATTCGTTAGTCCGCAAACTTGCTGATAAATGAGTTAGTTCCGTAGTGAGTTAGTTTATCATTTAGTCAGTCGGTACGCTAAAAAATGAGTTAGTTCGTTAGCGAGATAGCTGATAAATGAGTAAGTTCCTCAGTGAGTTAGGTCATTACTTAGTTAGTCGGTACGCTAAAAAATTAATTAGTTCGTTAGTGAGTTCGCTGATAAATGAGTTGGTTCCTTAGTGAGTTAGCTCATTACTTAGTCAGTGGGTATGCTAATTGTAATAATAGTTGAATTCGTTCGTTAATCAGTTAGTTTCTTATTAAATAAATAAATAAAATAAAAATAAATAAATAAATATCTCAGGACAATTTTCACACACGGCACGATCTGAGCCCATACTAAGCTTTCGCTTGTGTTAATGAAACCAGATGGTTGATAAAAATAAATATATAATTTTAAATAAATATTTATATAGATAATCAACAACCAGACACAGAGCAAACATCTATGTTCATCACACAAATATTTGCCCCGGGTGGGAATCGAACCCACGACCTCTGGCTTGGAAGGCAGGGTCACTACCAACTAAGCCAACCGGTCAGTCTTAAATATCACTCTTAAGTGATAAGGCCGCCTTCTGTGCTGTTTTTTTCTTTTAGAATAAGTTTTGTTTTTATTTATTTTTTATTTTATTCTAGTATGTTGCTTGTAGAATTATTTGCCGAAAAAACAGAATGATTGCATGTAGTTTACTATGGTTTTTTAGCATCAAAAGATTTTTTCAGAGGTACGTTTGTGATTTTTTTCTATCGAGTAAAATAAGTTGTGTTGTGTTTTCAACACACTATCTAGCTAGTATATCTCCTGAAGAATATCATAATATATTTGTCTGAGATTTTTTACTGCAGTTAATTATATACTTTAAAGCATTATAAAACTCGCGTTTAGCTCTTCCAGTCCCCTTAATAACTTAATCTAAAATTTCGTACGTTCGTCCGTGTATAACTGGCCGGTTGGCTTGGTTGGTAGTGACCCTGCCTTCCAAGCCAGAGGTCGTGGGTTCGATTCCCACCCGGGGCAAATATTTGTGTGATGAACATAGATGTTTGCTCTGTGTCTGGGTGTTAATTATCTATATAAGTATTTATTTATAATTATATATGTATGTTTATCAGCCATCTGGTTTCCATAACACAAGCGAAAGCTTAGTATGGGATCAGATCGTGCCGTGTGTGAAAATAGTCCCAAAATATTTATTTATTTATTTAAATAACTTAATTCAAAATTTCGTATGTTTGTCCATGTACAGCCTGTTTTAAAATTGTATCGTCATGGTGCGGAGACCGAGTTGCACACAGATGCATCTCGTTTAGGGTATGGTATGATATTAATGCGGGAAGATTGTAACGACCGCAAATTTCATCCTGTATATTATGCAAGCGGAAAAACGATGGATGCTGAATCTAGATATAGTAGTTATGAATTAGAAGTATTGGCTATTGTAAAAGCGCTAGAGAAATTACGAGTGTATCTGATTAATATAGCGTTTAAGATTGTAACCGATTGTCAAGCTTTTACTGCTATTGTAAGTAAAGAGAAAGTATGTTTGCGAGTTGCGAGATGGGTATTTTTGCTTGCTGATTTTAATTATTCAATAGAGCATAGACCAGGTAAAAATAGGCCACATGTTGATGCGCTTAGTAGACATTCCTTACCGGAAGTATTGTATGTTTGTGAAAAGGACGATGGGTTGATTGCGCGATTGAGAAGTGCACAAGACAATGGGTCTGGAAAAAAGCTACACAACAACAGATGTAGCAGCCGACGAGGACAATTGAAGGCAATTGTCGATACAGGATGGCCGAATGTGGAATGGTCATTTTTAGAAATAAGTTTCTCTATTTTATTGTTTTATTGCACCTTTGTTCTTAGCAGTATGGCCGAATGTGCAATGGGCATTTTTAGATTTAAGTTTCTCTATTTTATTGTTTTATTGCACCTTTGTAGGTACTTAGCCGTAAGTATTTTTTGAGAGAAGGTTGTAAAATAAAGTGATTAAGATAAATTCCCAAATAACAGATGTTTAGATAAGATAGTTTAGAGAATAATTTGTATACGTGGGAACGAAGTATGTTGCGGGGTGAGAAACCCAGGTAGTAAGTAAGGATCTAATTGTATGGGACTCGAAGAGGCAGTCCCTACTTAACTTCGATGTAGGACAGACCTCTGTCCTTTAACTCTGTAAATATTTTCTAATAAATACTCACTTTAAATTAACCGCCCCGTGATTCCTAACTTATAACAACTTAATAAACATTTAGTATCCTATCCTATAAATTACCGATACTACATTTTGGGTATAACTCACCACACTGCCCAACGCCTTGAGCGCTTGACAACACCCCTTCCCCACCTCCCCGTACCCGCACACGACCGCCTGCTTCCCGCCGAACATTATATCTGTGCTGCGTTTTAGCGCGTCTATTATGCTCTCCCTGGAATATTTATTTATCTTATCTTAATATATATAAATCTCGTGTCACAATGTTTGTCCTCAATGGACTCCTAAACCACTTAACCGATTATAATAAAACTAGCTAACCGCCCGCGGCTTCACCCGCTTTGTCTAAAACCTAATAAATTATATACTAAAACTTTCCTCCTGAATCACTCTATCTATTAAAAAAAACCGCATCAAAATTCGTTGCGTAGTTTTAAAGATTTAAGCATACAAAGGGACATAGGGACAGAGAAAGCGACTTTGTTTTATACTATGTAGTGATTCGCACACCATGTGCAGTTCGATCCAACTTCAGAGATAGGATAGCTTAAACATGTAGGTACCACGGGCGAAGCTGGGGCGGACCACTAGTTTATTTATAATCTTTAAAGCATACAAAACATAAAATACAAATTTAACATGAAAGAGAGGACATTTGATGCAAAGGGCGGCTTTATTGCTTCAAGCAATTTCTTCCAAGCAACCCGAGCAACCAATGTATTGAAAAAAAAGAAAATATATTTACCGTATTGGATTGAATATTTGATTCGGGTGCGAATAAGAATGCCGATGCCGATGCGGATACCGATATGGATGAATATATACGGATGCGGATATGGATACGGATACGGGTATAATATTATGAATACAGTTCTACTTATAACCTCTCAGGGTTCGTAGATGTGGATACTGATAGTGATGCGAATGTGGATACGGATGTGAATATAGGTATGGATACAGATACAGGTTCAGATTCAAATTTTAAATGTTATTGATAGTGGTTTTATAAAGGGTGTTTTTTTTTAATTTGTGTCTGTCACACACATTGTTAATTGATACAATAACAGATATTTTTTTATTAATACGATTATTTAACAATATTATTTGTTATTTCCTAAACACGAAATGTGCAATATGTTACTCGTTACACGTAGCTTTTTATTGTAAAATACTTTTTAAAATCCACCGAGATTATTATAGTTAGTTAAATGGCAATTTGTACCATTAAACTCACTTTACCACATTATGTATATATAGTGTACTTATATATTTTTTTTATTTTTATTAATGAATTTGATAATTTAACATTTAATATTGAACTTTAGGATAAAATTATTAATTGTAATTCCATATGCCTCGACAGGTAGGATATGGCTGGACCTCATTATTGTATAACACGTTGTATTGTATCCATGTTCATGGAATAAAATATTTGTATTTGAATTTGAATTTATTTAACTCTACTACATTATCCATTTAGGGTCGATTTTTCAATGCTTGGATAAAAGTTATCCGTCCAATAAAGTATTACACGATAATATTAAAATGTCACGTAAACTGTCAAATACGGGCAATTAGAATACGTTTTTAAAATTTTAGTTTTAAACATTATTCGACGAATAAGTTTTAACCAAGGATTGAAAAATCGGCCCTTAACAACAAAAAAATATATACTTAGTATAAAACTTACCGGCAAGAATACAGATTATCAAACTTGGTCTTGGTCACAGAGTCGTTCACATTCATCGCGGGAACGCAGAGCTTATTCGCTTTACTGAGTTGGTACAATCTGTGCACGCCCGTCACACTCTCTTCTACTATACCTGAAAAATATACATATAATTTATTAAAAAGTACCCTCGATTTACAATTTCATACAAGTATTTCTGAAACAAAAAATATATTAATAGAAAAACAGAAGCAACTCAATATTTTTTTTATAGTTTTATCTATCTATACATGGCTATGCATCACATGACTATGCATCAAATGACTATTCATCACTTAACTATACCTCACATGGCTATGCATTACATGTCTATGCATCAAATGACTATGTTTCACATGACCATCCATTACGTGACTATGAAGCACATGACTATGCATCACGTGACTATGCGTCACGTGACTATGCATCTCATGACTATGCATCACATGACTATAACCATTTTTCTTTACACTAAACTTACCCTTTATCTGCTTAAACGCCGTGGGATGTTTCTTCAGCATCAAGTGTGTGGCATCGCCACCATCATCTAGTATCATGTTGGGTTGCCAAGCCCCAGCCGGAGTGCAGCACTGGTCTATACACCACCAGAACGCTTCCTCGCTTTCGCCGCGCCAGGCGAATATCGCGAAACCTAAGGAGCGAGGGTAGTTTGTGAAATAGTTTTAGCAAGTGATTATATTGGGAATATGTTGAAAGTTTCTAGCTTTATTTTATTGGAATTGTGAAAGAAAATTGAATAAATAAATGTTTGAATTTAAGTCATCACACGCCATATTTCACCATTCATCCAGAAATCAAAGAAAATTTAGAAATAAATATTTACAGATGTAACTGTTTATAAAATAAAGATTAAAGAAGGATTAAAGTTGATAAAAACCGGTCGATACGTTTCGATGCCAAATATAACAAAAACACTAATCAATGCCCTGAAAGATTAAAATATCGATCGTCCGTCGTTCGTATATTATAATTCCCATTTTAGCCAAAATAAAAACATTACATTCATCAATAAATAAGGCATTGACATAAGAAAAGAAAATTTAAAAATTAAAATCTCACAAATAATTAATAATCTTCTACCATATAAAACAATATCCATATACAGGGTGTAATCGTTAAGTGTGCACAGGCGATTTTTCCGTAAGTATTACAGATAACAAAAAACTTTAAACTGATATCGAAAGTACTTAACCTAATGAGTAAAATGGCCGTAATAAATTTTTAAAAATAAATCGAGAAATATCAAAAAAAAATATCTTTAAACCCTCCCATACATTAAGTATGAAATATGAATATCATTTTCCGGATATTTTTCGGGAATTTTCTGGGCATGTTCCGGGCATTTCCCAGGCATTTTCCGGGGATATTCCAGACATTTTCCACGCTTTTTCCGGACATTATCACGCATTTTCCAGATATTTTCCGGGAAATTTTCCGGGGATTTTCCGGATATTTTACAGGCATTTAGCGGGTATTTCCGGGAATTTCCCAGACATTTTCCGGGGATATACCGGGGATTTTCCAGGCATTTTCCGGATATTTCCCTGGCATTTTCCGGGGATTTTCCAGGCATATTCCACGCATTTTCCGGATATTTTCCGGGCATTTCGCAGGCATTTTCCGGATATTTTCCGGGAATTTTCCGGATATTTTCCGGGAATTTTCCGGGGATTTCCAGGCATTTCCCACGCTTTTCCCGGACATTTTCCGGATATTTTCCCGGGCATATTCCGGGGCTTTTCCGGATATTTTACAGGCATTTTTCGGGCATTTCCCAGGAATTTTCCGGTTATTTTCCGGGAATTTTCCAGGCATTTTCCGAGGATTTTCCAAGCATTTCCCAGACATTTTCCGGATATTTCCCTGGCATTATCCGGGGATTTTCCAGGCATTTTCCACACTTTTTCCGGATATTTTCCGGGCATTTCCCGGATATTTTCCGGGAATTTTCCGGTCATTATCCAGGCATTTTCCGGACATTTCCCAGGTATTTCCCAAGCATTTTCCGGGGATATCCGGGTCATTTTCCGGGGATATCCGGAAAATGCCTGTAAAATATCCGGAAAATCCCCGGGAAATGCCCGGAAAATATTCGGAAAATGCGTGAAAATGTCCGTGAAAAGCGTGGAAAATGCCTGGAAAATCCCCGGAAAATGTCAGGAAATGTCCGGAAAATGCCTGGGAAATGTCTGGGAAATGCCTGGAAAATATCCGGAAAATGCGTGAAAATGTCCGGAAAAAGCGTGGAAAATGCCTGGAAAATCCCCGGAAAATGCCTGGGAAATGCCCGGAAAATATCCGGAAAATGCGTGAAAATGTCCGGAAAAAGCGTGGAAAATGCCACTTCAAATTTGCGAAGTAATTAAAGCAGAAAACCAAAAAAAGAAAAAGAAAGCTAAAATCTTTCATATTAAATGTAGGGATATTCATATTTCATACTTAATGTATGGGAGGGTTTAAAGATATTTTTTTTTTTGATATTTCTCGATTTATTTTTAAAAATTTATTACGGCCATTTTACTCATTAGGTTAAGTACTTTCGATATCAGTTTAAAGTTTTTTGTTATCTGTAATACTTACGGAAAAATCGCCTGTGCACACTTAACGATTACACCCTGTATAACATACCAGCATGCGCCAAAGCAGCGGCCACTTCGTTCTGCGTGCTATAGATGTTACACGCCGCCCAGCGGACGGTCGCACCTAGCGCCGCTAGAGTTTCTATGAGAACAGCTGTTTGCGCGTTTATGTGCGTGCAACCGACGATCTGAAGACGTAATAATGATTATTATTATAAATTTAAATTTATAAAGAATAGAAAAAATTCGATCACGAGGCGGGACTCGAACCCGCATCCTTTCGCGCCATTCCGGGGCGGATGCCTGACCAACTCAGCCACTCGTGACTCGCCAGAGCGATCGAATTTATTCTATTCTTTCAGTTTTATGTGTCTAAGGGACACGCCGCGCGCCATCTATTGAGATGATTAACAACCATCTCAAATTCAATGATAATTATTTTTATTTTGTTAAGTATAGCTATAGACGTATATAAAAGAGATAAAGTAATATCTGAAGACGTGTTCATAAAAAAAAATATTTTGTTTTGTTAGGTGTAATGTACTCATATAATATTGAAGGTAGGTAATAATGTTCAAAAAGACAAATGAGTTGAAACATACTAATTAGAAGATACGACAAATTGTAAAAGAAGCAAAATCGGTACTAAGTTCGCTTGAAATTTTATTATTTTTGAAAACTTCTATCATCCGAAATGCCACATCTGAGGTTTATTAAAGATGCGCCATTTATGCGCTTTTTGACTAACAATTTAGCATGATTATAAAGTCTTGCTGAATTTATAGTCGCCATCTATAATCTCAATATTAATCAATGTAATATAATTTGCAAGAATATCTGTTTAAAAAGTAGCATTTATACGTAAAATCCGAACCATTTAAATTAAGGTGATGACAATCATCAGAAGTTCATAATAGATCTATTAAAAATTACAATGATTAGTTTTATATATAATAACTTATATAAAACCTACCTTAGCATCCTTCAAAGGCTTATCATCCTTCGCCCTAGCCCGCAGAGCCATAATGCCTGGCATCTCCTGTTCCGCGATCTCAATCTCCCGCCTGCCAAAGCCATGCTGTTCCACATTCCTCACGCAGTATGGAGGGTTCGGCTGTCCGGCCGCGATCGCCTTCTCGTGGGGTTGGACGCCTTCATCCTCGTCGGATGAGGACCCTGGAATGATGGGAAGAGGAACTTTAAATTTGGGAAGAGATGAGCATATTGGTGGTGTAGTGTATGTGAGTGAAAGAGAGGGAAGTATCATGTCGTCTTTAGCGCACGTGCAGCGGTGACACAGCTCACACAGCCCAGTTGGCTGCAGGCGGTCGGAGAGAGAGGGCACGCGCGTCGAAGAGCCGATAATAGGGAAGGACATACACCACAGGTGGTATTATCTTATATATAAAATTCTCGTGTCACAATGTTAGTCTGCATACTCCTCCGAAACGGGTGGACCGATTCTCATGAAATTTTCTGTGCATATCGGGTAAGTCTGAGAATCGGCCAACATCTATTTTTCATATGTACCACGGGCGAAGCCGGGGCGGGCCGCTAGTAGTATTATATTATCTGTGGTATTGAATTGGAAGTTTAGAGATAGATGAACATATTGGTGGTATTAATTTGGCTAATAGAACCAGTGACTTTGATACTAGATGAGGCAATCGATGATGCCAAATTTGATGAAAAGACGATACCCTAATGTTACAAAAGATACGTTTCTTTGATGCTGCAAGGGTGTAAAAAATTGTTATATGGCATAAACAATCAATCTCTTGACTAATTCTGATAAAACTTACGCCAAACGTGCAACAAGATACAGGGAAATAATAGTAAAACAGATAACTATGTGTGATCTGAACGATGTGACCATACTTCAGTCAGTAGATCAATCCTTATTCAGTATTAACTAGTAATAACGAGGAGATAATATTTATTTGCATGCCTATTGCGGTTATTGTGTTGATTTCTAATGTGATTTTTGTCAACTTTCGTACCTACACACATGTAAATAAGCGCAAGGTTTTCCTTTGCAAGTGTATTTATCTCTGTATTGTATTATTGCTATAACCAGTAAATATTATCCGTATATGAGCCATGGAACAATTCCAATTTCCCAGAGAGAACTGTTGTGTTATAAATGACCTATTTGACCCTAATATTTATGCAAATCTGCGAAATGAGAACTATGAAGGTTAGGGCTTCGATTATTTAATCCTAAACTTTCTTTACCTTATCTATAATGGTTTGACGAAACTAGTCTGACTTCTGAACAAAAAGTACTTTTAGTTATAACTACAGATTTTATTCTACATCGGTATATTTCGAAGTTTTCAAAACACTATAACCTTTTTTCTGAAGAGCTAAACTATATTTTATTAAAACGTGCAAAAGTTATCTAAATTCGATCTCTTGATTAATCCAGAACTATTTTTCCACAAACTGCATCCTTTTCATTTGCAGGTAATTAAAGCGAGAGGTATTGCGACTAATTTTAGTTTATCGATTGACAGCATTCACGGAAGTGGACGCTTTGATGAAACAGCGGATGAAATTGTACACTATCTAGCTTTGGGATGAAATTTGAGTCTATATAATAGAGCTAGCCTGTCTGACGTCATTCTGGTTGTATTCGTGGAATGGAAGTAATATAACGTAGATAATATGCCATGAAAGTATTTCAGAATGTAAATATCTGTCCTAAATTGATTATATTCATGGAAAGATACGAATAAAACCTAAAAAAATTGGTACAGAAGAACCCTATAAGCACTTATTATTAATGTTAAAACCTAATTTATCTTTATTATGACCAATATTTTGGTATACTGATACTATATGATATACTAGCTTTCCGCCTGCGGCTTCGCCCGCGTTTTCAAAGAAAAACCCGCATAGTTCCCGTTCCCGTGGGATTTCCGGGATAAAACTTTTACACATATCTGAATGGTTTACTGCCAATAATTTATTATTAAATGCCAAAAAAACCACTTGTGTTGAATTTTTACTTCCTAATGTAAAAAAGTTGAACAGAGATATTACCTTGAACGGGGAGGTATTGCATCCTACTGAGTCTACTGTATTTCTAGGGTTAACATTGGACGAGAAACTACAGTGGGGAGCCCATGTCAACACCGCTGCAGGTAAGCTCAGTTCAGCTGCATATGCAGTCCGAAAAATAAGGCATCTCACTGATGAAGATACAGCTAGATTGGTTTATTTCAGCTACTTTCATAGCATTATGTCCTATGGAATTCTACTGTGGGGCAGGGCTGCAGATATAGAAACTATATTTATCTTACAGAAAAGAGCCATTCGCTCTATATATAATTTACGTGCTCGGGACTCACTAAGAGATCATTTTAAGAATACTGGTATCCTTACTGTACCATCACAGTATATATTTAATAATATTTTGCATGTACACAAAAGCTCCGACTTACACACAAGAGTAGGAGATAGACACGATTATGGCACAAGGAACAGGAATAGAATTGAAATGCCATTTTTCCGATTAGCTAAAGTTAAAAATTCATTTATGGGTCAAGGTATACGCTTATATAATAGAATTCCTCACAATATTAAAGAGTTTAGTAGGTCTAAATTTAAAACTTATATAAAAAATGTACTAGTTCAGAGAGCGTACTACAGTATTCAGGAATATATGGACGATAAAGACCCATGGAGGGTTATCGCGTAAAAACCACAGGACAGTTCTTTGGCATATTATGATAATATATTATGTAGTTAGATATAAGTTACATATTATGTAATATTGACATAATTTAAAAGAGCAACTATGGAGTTTCTTGCCGATTCTTCTCCATAGATACTGCTTTCCGAATCGGTGGTAAATGTTAAAAATACTCATGTAATGACGATTCGAAAGTGCTACTAAATAGTAGTCTAATTGAATAAATGAATGTTTGAGTTTGAGTTTGAAAAACCTAGCCTATATTACTCGTGGATAATGTAGCTTTCGAATGGTGAAATAATTTTTAAAATCGGTCCAGTAGTTTATGAGCCTATTCATTACAATCAAACAAACAAACAAAGTTTTCCTCTTTATAATATTAGTGTAGATATGGAAGAAATTCATACGAACGTATGGACAAGCGTACTATGATAACTTATAACAATTGGATTAAAGTTTTTACGCAATCGATTGGCTTAATCTCTGTAATAATTTATCGTTAACTACCTCCCAATATCGATAATAACTAAGACTTCTTTTAAACAATATTTGAAAAAAATCAACTTTTTTTTTACAATTTTCAATAGTATGTTAATGTTTTTAAATAAGATACCATAGTACGTCACTATATTCTATCATAGACTTTATGTTAAGGACTTACAAAAATCACTTCTCCCTGATATTATCGAGTGACGTTTCTTCAAGTTTGGTTCTTTTTCCTCCGGTATTGTATGTTTTAGTATTCCGGTGGTAGGCATTTCTATATATACCTATATTTCTATGTTATATATGTGCTTTAGTGTTCATAATTCATATAATTCAACATTCGTAAGAAACATCATATTTATCTATCTTTAGATATTCTATCTTTAGACAGACTGTCCCGCGGTACATGTACTAAGCATAATAAAACTCATAGTTTATCATACACTGATTATGTAAAAATTATCAATAAATACCCGGCGCATTTTTTTTTAATTAGATAAATTCTTAAAACTCTATGTGTACACCCCTAGCAGGCAACCAGTCTACTACCCGCACGCAAGCTTACATTTAGGTTCATGTTTTCATAGACACAATGTTCACATCCCTAGCTTCACGCAGAGTGGTATATACCGACTATGTAAACTAGAGGATGTAAACAAAGAGTTTAAAATAAAATCAAATTTATGACGTAATTTTTTTCAAAGCATTTTTATGTAATCAGCGTATACCAAACTTTTAGTTCCATAGAGCATAGTACACCAATAGCGCGACACCCTGTATATCGAATCTATACTATATTATTATCTAAAAGAATCCCTATTGGCTATTCCTTTATACTTTATAGCAACACTCGTCAACCACTTGACCGATTTCGTAAACACTTTTTTCTTGTTTATTTGTGTCAAGGTAAGGCTTTAAAGAAAAAGTAAAGTTATATGACCATTGGGAAATTTAAGAAGTGTTTTAAATTCGTATTTGAAATTTCAAGTAAAAACGGGATAACTTGGTCAGCTATTCTATACAAAAGAATGTTTTGTCTCATTCTATCTTTTGACAAATACGTAGAGAATAAAAGAAACAAAACATATAGGTATATGGTTAAATTGAAAATGTTTTATTAGTGAAGCTCTGAATATTAAAACAATAGACGAAAAGATAAATTCTAGTTTCCATTTGTGTCTACCTTTTTAAGTAACCTATTTCTATTGTCAAATTTGACCGTCTATTTTTCAGTAACCTTAACTTTTTAAATCAAATTTTGTCAACCCTACTATGATATATTGTGATAAAGACTTATGATTCGAAGTAATTTTTCTACAAAAATGTTTTACGTGTTTACAAAACTGTGCCCCGCAGTTTTACCCGCATTGCTCAGCTCCTACTTGTCTTATCAAACACAGCCCTATTACTTTCCTCGACTAATAGGCTATCTAATACTGATTTTTTTTTTCAAACCGGACCCGTATTTCCTATGATTAGCATGTTCAACCAAAAACTTCAGCTTTATAATACTAGTATAGATAATTTCGCATACCTAAATAACTATTTTGCCATGCAACTATCATCAATCCCAGATCAATTTTATCAATACTCGACCGATATCACACACGAGCGAGTTTCAATTAATTAGAGATACCACAATGCATCCAGCGAACCGTTATATATCTATTACTGGAATATAATGTATTGACTAATGTACCATTTAAATGTGAAGTTTATTCATTTAATATAATATTTTAGGGGTGAAAACTGAGCTCTTCTTTATAATAAAAAAAGAGTATCAGAAGTGAAACTTCTTTGGCAATATTCAAAGATATCAAAATTGTCGCCTTACTCCATGACGTGGTATTGCCATGCCATGACGCGACTTTCAAAAATTTTCTATCAACGCGCCTAAAGAAGTTTCACTTCAAAATTAATCGCCAAATGTGTTGCTAAGCGTAAAACTCAAGATTGGCTAATTTTTTTACGTTTTTTGTTAAGGCACAAGTACCTAGGTTTTTAGGAGAAAACTCGAAAAAGGCGAAATAGGCAGAACAACGTCTGCTGGGGCAGCTATTAAATAATATTAACTAGCGTACCGCCCGCGGCTTCGCCCGCTTTGTCTAAAACCTAATAAATTATATACTAAAACCTTCTTCTTGAATCACTCTATCTATTAAAAAAAACCGCATCAAAATCCGTTGCGTAGTTTTAAATATATAAGCATACAAAGGGACAGAGAAAGCGACTTTGTTTTATACTATGTAGTGATAATATTGACCAATGGACCATTTAAATAAGAAGTGAAAGAATGAGAAGTTCAGAAAAGAAATATGAATGAATGAACGAAATTTACCACACCCAAAGCTTTCGTTAAAAAAATATCATCAAAATCAGTTCAAAGTTATGAGATAAAAAGCAAGCCCAAAAAAATAGTTGAACTGAGAACATCCTCCTTTTTTAAGTCGGATTATGACACCATTGTCGCTTTGAATGCTAAAAGTCTAATTTAGAGGAAGCGGAAATTGCTACTTCCTAATAAAAGCTTCTGCTTTATATTGTCTCTGATCAAAATATTTGTCAGTTTTTGACGTAAATTTTCATACATTGCCATTATACTAGCTTTCCGCCCGCAACTTGGCCCGTATTGTCTAAAACCTAATAAATTATATACAAAAACGTTCATCTTGAATCACTCCACCCATCTGTTTAAAAAAACGCATCAAAATCCGTTGCGTAGTTTTAAAGATTTAAGCATACATAGGGACAGAGAAAGCGACATAGTTTTATCACAGGTTTTATACTGTGTATAGAAGTGACATATCAGAAAGCTTTATCATCCCTATTTCCCCTAATACATATAATAAATGCGAAAGTAAGTGTCTATTTGTCTTTTTTCCATGCCTAAATCACTGAACCAATTTATGAGAAATTGTTTAACCAATTATTATTAATGAATTAAAATATGGGTATCAAAAAAATATGCGACGTAGTTATAAACCAATATGTCGGAGTCAAATCACTTGAATAAAAGCTAGATTTTTGCTTTAATTTTATTTAAAAACAAACACTGATAAGCCTTATCTTTAACCACGGCCATTTTAACTTAGTTACGGTAAATAATACAAATAATAGCTATACACCGTGACTGTGTATAATCAGTTCCATTTTTTTCTTTTATTACGTTCAGAAATAAGTTCAGAAACGTGCCTTAAGGGCAGTAAAATAATTTTATATGGAAAGGGAAAAGAATACGTGGAGATAATTAAGTAATCGTATATTTTACTTCATATTATTTCATCCTTCTCATACTAATTGACCGCCTCCTTGGTACAGTGGTTGACGCGTGAGCGTAGCGAGGGGTGCTGGGTTCGATTCCCAGTGGAGACAGAGAAAAAAAAATGCCTCGGTCTGGCAGGACACAGAAGGCTTATCACCTACTTGTCCCTAAAGAAAATCGATCAGTGAAACAGATGTATGCAAAATGCATCTGCTCCTTACCTCACTAGGGGACACGGGACTTCACTTTCATACTAATTACTAGTATTGCTACTGTATATCTGTCTGTTTGTCTGTTATACATCCACGGCTAAACCATACAACACAGATTTGTAATAAAAAAGAGGACTAAACATACCTATAAGGAAAACTTGTATTTTCAGCTTCTAAAGTGGTCAGAAAAATGTCGCAAGTTTTATCCGCGAATAAAACCGCGGGCTACATATAGTATTGAAAAATCAATTTCAAACGCGTGGTATTAAACAGATTTTGATTACATTTTAAATAGATATACCTGAAAATATCTCGATTCTATTTATACTTAGCAAAGGGCGAAGGTTATTATAGCAGAAATATAACTGAAAGCTGAATAAATTGATGAAAACTTTGCACGTGGAACTGTCGCGTA
Source organism: Colias nastes (assembly GCA_907164665.1). Taxonomy (NCBI): domain Eukaryota; kingdom Metazoa; phylum Arthropoda; class Insecta; order Lepidoptera; family Pieridae; genus Colias; species Colias nastes. The sequence continues at coordinate 17,341 of CAJQZM010037593.1, read as the reverse complement.
ACGCGATTTATTCATCACTACATAGTATAAAACAAAGTCGCTTTCTCTGTCCCTATGTCCCTATTTCCCTATGTCCCTTTGTACGCTTAAATCTTTGAAACTACGGAACGGATTTTGATGCGGTTTTTTTTAATAGATAGAGTGATTCAAGAGGAAGGTTTATATGTATAATAACATCCATCAAATAGCGGAGAAGTACTGTTATTTTTGAGGTTTCTAATGTGATGTCGTAAAAAATTACATTTTTTCCGCTTACATTGCAAACGCAGGCTGAACCCTACGAGTTTTATCAAAATAATGTACTAAGTATTATACACATTGAAAAGGTCTACAGAAAAGTCCGCGGTGGTATAGTTATGTCTATCTCTTATGGATAACCCACAATAATTTTTTTTTGTCATTTACTTTTTACGACAAATAATGGCTAATTTTCGAAGCGATTTTAACCAATACAGCATTAATCCTTAACCAATTAAATACCTTGAATACATTGTTCAATTAATATAGATCTATATGGCCCTTTACACCGTATGATTTAAGTGAATATTTTCGAAGATATTACAGATTTAAAAATTGCGGGACGTAGCGTTTGCGGCGGTACCGGCCGGCCGCCCGGCTTGTATATATTTTTATACTTACCCGTGCGAAGCCGGAGCGGGCCGCTATGTTTTTATATACAACGTTCACAGTTTTTCTGTAGTCAGTAGTGTATTTAGCATCAGCATTGCACCCGTGCGAAGCCGGGGCGGGTCGCTAGTACATAGTATAAAACAAAGTCGCTTTTTCTGTCTCTATGTCCCTTTGTATGCTTAAATCTTTGAAACTGCGCAACGGATTTTGATGCGGTTTTTTAAATAGATAGAGTGATTCAAGAGGAAGGTTTTAGTATAATTTATTAGGTTTTAGACAAAGCGGGCGAAGCCGCGAGTGGAAAGCTAGAAGGTTTAATCTGTAGACTGTAACTCCCTAAATTATAATTTAAAAGAATCAATTTGTAGGTTAGATTTTTATATTTAGGTATCTTTAGTTTTATCTATACTAGTATTATAAAGAGGAAAGGTTTGTGATTATGTATGTATGGTTTTCACGCATAAACTACTGGACCGATTTTGATGAAATTTGGCACAGATAATCTTTAGACCCTGAGAAAGAACATAGGCTACCTTTTATTGCGAAATATGTACCACGGGCGAAGCCGGGGCGGACCGCTAGTGTGTAATAAAACATTAATTAATATGGATAACATTCGCAAAATTATAAACACATAGGTACTTAACTATGTTAATATTAAAGATTTAAAAACTAGTTATTCAACTTTACAAGTTATTTCGCATTTATAAAGCTATCTTTTAGCAATATTTACTACATTTTTTGATAAACGGCTTCTTAGTGATAAAGCTTGCGAGTTTGTTAGTTTGAATGAGCTAATCTCAGGAACTACTAAACCGCTTTCGAAAATTATTTCACAGTTGGATATGTCGTGGCCATATCGTAGATTTGCTCATTTCATGATATGATCGATCATTTCACGAAATGGTCGCATTTCATGAAATGGCCAACATAGTTTGATCAGATCGTTAAATCTTCAACGTTCCACGATTTGGTCATCCACATTTGGCCAGATCGTATAAAATATAAAGAGTCCATAAAATATTAAAAAAATTCAGAATATTCTAAAAACTTGTTTAATGTCATTTAAGTTAGTGCCGCGGCAGCGGCCGGCGAATGCCAGAAGCGAATCGTTTTTGCAATAGAAAACAGTTAGGTTAGGTTAGGTTGGACTTTGATAAACAACGCACGAGCCGAGCGAGCAAAGCGAGCGTGCCGCGGTAGCGGCCGGCGAGTGCCAGAAGCGGATCGCTTTTTAAAAAACAAACAATTATAATAATATAGTAGGATATATAAATATATATCCTAAAAGAAAAAATGCGTCTTAAATTATTTTATTTAAGACGCATTTTTTCTTCAATACATAATATAAGATATCCACATTTTCCATAGTACTCGAACCTCTTCGTCGTAAATTCTTTGCTATGACTTTCTTCATATTGTTATTAAACGAATTATAAAGTTTTTAACTGCGAATAATTAAATTTTCGCCAGCGGCCGCCATCTTATCACATAAACACAGAGCTTGCAGCGCCTCTACCAATGATTAATGTAACTATTTTACGATATGATCAAATCATTTTGATCATTTCATGAAAAAACCGCGCGTTTAGTTGGCCATATCGTGAAACGATTTCTTATCATTGATCTGCTCAAGCCACATCATGATGTGGCCAAACTAAATTGGCCATTTCACGAAATGCGACCATTTCGTGAAATGGCCAATCATTTCATGAAATGAGCAAATGTACGATATGGCCACGACAGATATATATGTGCGTGATGCCTGAGTGCTATACCTAGTAAACAAACACGGTAATCAGAAACTACTGGTCCGATTTGAAAAATTATTTCGGTGTTAGATAGCCCATTTATCGAGAAAGGCTATAGACTATATTATCACTCTAAGGCCAACAGGAGCGGAGCAACGCGGGTAAAACCGCAGGGCACAGCTATGTAGTTCTTATAAAAAGATAACATAAACTAGTTGAGAATCGAACCTACTTTCCTCATCTTCTCTGCGCAAAACTGAAGGCCACTCAACTGCGTCTATCTGTTATCAATATTCTTCGTTGAGTACCTCTTCATGATTATATAAATTTTATACATTTATGTAAGAATTTCGCATAATATTATAAAAGAAATAGCTAGTGGTTCTAGATTACAAAATATTTTACAGTAACTTATAAGTCAAAAGAATATTTACTGAAAAAAATAATTGTGTTACTAATTAATATTATCTATAGCTTTCTAATGATGAAATAAAAAATCGGTTGAGTAGTATTTTGTCTATCCCTACAAAAAGATAAAATACAAAAATCAAATCGTTTATGATAATAATATTAGTGTCGATACAAGCATATTACATTACTACAATTTTGTTTACAATAATAAGAACTCTATTCTTTAGTTAGGTTTACTATTAAATAGCTTATACTTAGCGATTTACCGCATGAATGCAATGAAATATTTCAAATTTCAATACATACCTATAAATATAATAGCAAATACATACACAGTTTATTTAATAAAATTATATTTATTATTAACTACTCAAACAACGCATAGGAAAAATAATAAAGAAATTCAAGTTTCATCCATAACAAAAATGGTTACTGCATTGTTCAGATAATAAACACGAAAATTCTTAATACAAAAAGTCTTCAACTTTAAAACAAAACATATACACACAGGTTATTCCTGTAGGTCTCGGAATCAATACTGCAGTATTCGCTAGCGTAACACTAAAAACACATATAAAACTAAATTATTTCACAACCTTACCGAACGAAAAATCCTTATAACACAACACAACCTCACATAATTACTATCAAGCATAAAACGATACCCATAACGAACCACATAAAGCACAGATATAACGCAAAATACCGTTATTCGATACACAAAATGACCTTGGCCGAAAAGAAAAAAATTTAGAAAAAAAAAATCAAAATTTCAAAAAGCGAACGTGTTGCACTCGCGTGCCGCGCTGTATGTGTGACCGCCGAGTCTTGTAGCGAAATGTGCTCGGAAACTGCGGAATAGGCTTCTCTATGTGTGATTAAAATTTAATCGAGTTTAAGGTGCATCACAAACGAACGTTCTTTTTGTTAATTAGAAAACTTTTCGAAATTTGAATTTATTTGAATGTGTGTTTTTAGTTAGTGCTGTTTGTGGTTAGTGTTAGTTTACAAATTAAATGTGTGCTCTTAAAATAAGGCGTTTGATCACGTTCAGCAATGCATTATCACTGCAACGTAAAGGGTGGATTCGCTTTTAATAGAGCGTTGTATACGTGTAGAATTAACATAATCTGCTTGATGTGGGATTATTATAATAATTATATATTACGTGAAGGACTAGCTATCCGCCCGTGGCTTCGCCCGTGTAGTCAAATGAAAACACGGTGATTTTCGGGATAAAACCTAACCTATGTCCTTCCTCAAGAGTCAAGATAGTTTAAGAAAACTATATTTGTACCAAAATTTCATCCAAATTTGTTCAGTGGATTAAGCTTGACGGAATGACAGAAAGAGTTACTTTCGCATTTATAATATTTGTAGGGATGTGTTGTATGAATAGGATACACTATTCGTAATACTTTTATAGCTCTACTAGCGGTCCGCCCCGGCTTCGCCCGTGGTACATATGAAAAATAGATGTTGGCCGATTCTCAGACTTACCCGATATGCACAGAAAATTTCATGAGAATCGGTCCACCCGTTTCGGAGGAGTATGCAGACTAACATTGTGACACGAGAATTTTATATATAAGAAGAAGATATCCATCTTCTGTGAAAGTGATTACTATCCTTGTACTATGCAACCAATTCTATCCGAAGCATACGATTCCCTTGTGTCTCAAACGTATTGTATTTTGTAAAGAAACAGAATGTTTATCGATATTTGCAATCTTATTTTATAGCTACATTTAACTATGGAATGCGATGTCGTGATCGAAATAATATTTTCATACAAATGAGGTTTTTACGGTCGTATTTATGAGCGCATTTTGAAATGGTAATTTTAATAGACAACAATTTTGCTAGAAAATAAGAATATTTCAAAGCAAAAACACTGTCTTTATCAATTTAAATTTGTCGCAGATATTGTATACGTAACGAATTTTGATTAGTAATGAACTTGATGTACTGTGACTTTGTGATAAATTCTGAAACATGATTGATTCGTTGACTAAACAAAAGCGTTTTTGGTACATTTACTGCTTAGTAAATTTGTAAAGAAATTGATGTAAGTAAGTACCTAGTCATGAAAAGGTATGAAAACATTTTATAGAAGATAAAATTCGCTATAAAGATACTCAAGTTTCACCGCATATAAATTTTACGACTTTGCGTCATTTACTTTTTATTTAAGTTCTAATAGACATAAAGTCGATCTTTAAATTATTGTATACCTGTACTTATCTTGTTCTTTATTATAATAAGACTACCTTTGTTTTATATACCATCAAAGCATCTGAATATCGAGATACCTACATTTAAAAATAATAAGTAACATTACAATTTATCATTTTTTGTAATTATACATTCTTGACATATATAAAATACACACACATTGTACTTCATTCCAGTATATTTTCTAGCACCGCAATAAAACCTGGCCTTGCCAAAATAAACGCAAGTTGATTGATGGATCAACAAACACAGTCACAGGTTCAAATACCAACCACAGAGTAAATAGACTGAAATTCTCTAATATTTACTTTAAATTTGGACAATCTCTAATGTTTACTTTAAATTTAGTCTTGGACAAGGTGGCTACCCTTGGCTTGTTAAGATAAGCACAATTAAGGATTTGCGCATAATAAACTATAAAAGCAATGTAAATTTGACATTTCACTCAAAATATGTAAATATATTTAACCAGCTATTACAAAAGAGAATGAATTTAAAGCTGCAGATAACTTGCTTGCTTAATTATTTGTGTATAGATAACAGAACTTAAAAGCCAAAGTAACTAGATTTTCGACAAAACCTATTGTCAATGAACCCCTTACAAAACCCTATTATATTATTATCTTGTGTTTGATTTTACGCGAGTATTATACATTTAGAAATTAATGATTTTAACGGATTTTAAACGCGATTTATTCTTCATTCCTATTCTTAATCCTATTAATCCTACTAACCCTATTCTTCATTCCTAAATGCCTTACAATGAGCTCCTTACCTAACTATTACCAAACAAGAATTACTCGAATCAATAAAGAAATGCGACACTCTTCCGTGAGGACACATTACACGACCTTGTCCTCATTACTGAAGATAGCTCTTGTCAATTAATTTTGAAATAACAACAACAGAGTTACTTCTTGTATTACATTAGAAGCTATCCGCCTACGTTTTACTTGTATGCACTTCACATTAAGTTTCCGTATGCTACCCTCACCGAGTTTTACAAATTATCCATCTTTAATGTGTAAGCTATATTCTAAAATTCATCAAAATTCAATTCAGCAGTATTAGCGTGAATAAGAAAACATACAAACCTACATACTCAATCAGATATAATTCTGGATAGTATTTTTGCCCAATTAATGTGAAAAGTATCACAAAATAAAATTAATGTGAAAAATATCACATGTTAGATAAGTATACATATAATATGTTATGTACTGGACACATGTCTAAAAATGTCACCAGTTTAATCTATATCAAACACTTCAACAAGAGTCATAAGTAAACAACTATAATGCTAAACAAATAAAAATATCAGTGAAAATATTTTATCTACTCTAATATAATAAAATGCGAATGTTTGAATGTATGAATGCTTGTAACCAATCCAGACGAATAATGAACGGATTTTGGTGAAACTAAACGACACTAGACTAATGATTATGTACAAGAATAACAGATAAGTTATAGAAAACCTATTGCAGGAAGTTTCAAAACCGCGGGGCGGTTTTAGTCAATTAGTTGTGGAATAATTTATCTGGCACTTACATGCATTATAAGATACTAACACCTTTTCATAACCTTTATTTGCGGTTGGTGGTTAGATTATTATCAATAACCATAAATAAGGTATTTTACGAAATTACAGATTGGTTATCCTTATTTAAAGAAGCACTGGAACTGCATAACGTGAAATGATATGTTTTAAACTCGTTAAGTGAGATAAATGAATTAAATAATATGATATTGATTAATTATTCTCCCGTCATACGTCTTCAAGTTACTTTGACCGAAGAAAGAAGGAAACGAAGTAATAAACAATTATGAAAGAAGATTATCCGAGTATAAAGGTGATAGATATTCTTATGTTTTTCTCCACATTTCATGTTTTTTGTATTGCAACTAAAAATAATAATCAAAGTATCTATCTTTCAAACAATAAATAATAATCATGATTGAATTTATTAAAAAAAAAATATTATTAAGATTTTTTCGTAAATAATCAAAATATGGATAGAAAAAAAGCCGTCTCCACACAAAGCTATTGCGCATTGCACTGCATCAATTACGATTGGACAAGCCAGATTGACCTATGTCCAGCGACATTCCAAATTGACATTTATTCCCCCTACATAAGGAATAATTTCGCACAAACGATACATTTTTGCAATGACCTCCAAAATAAGCTTTATCACACAGGAAATAAAGTTCATTTTAGTTATTTAATTAATGCATGTATGTCAAATTCAGTTAAGGTCTTTGAGAGGTGAACCAGTAAAAATCATGTGATATTAAATTATTGACGCCTTTCTATAGCCTTCCCCTTAATTGGAATATTAAAAAAAAAATAAACAGCGGAAGGTTCAGTGGTTAGACACTTATTGCACTAGAGGGCGCGGGTTCTTATTACTAACTCGAACTAAAATTAACAATCACTACATAATATAAAACAAAGTCGCTTTTCTGTCCCTATATACCTATGTCCCTAATCCCTATATTGTATGCTTAAATCTTTAAAACTGCGTAACGAATTTTGATGCAATTTATTTTAATAGATAGAGATTCTCGAGGAAGGGTTTAGTAGGTATATAATTTATTAGGGTTTACACAAAGCGGGCGAAAGCTATAAGTTTATCTATAAAAATAAACCTAATACTTTATTTCTAACCACTACATTCAAGAATATAAACTCACAAATTAATATTCCGTATTGTTAGCATTTTCATTACCAACGTTTTTGTTTAAAATAACACGCAATTCTTTCCGGCAGCCATGTTTGATTTCCGGATTGGAACGTCGCGTCGCGTATTAATGAAAATATACTAGTTAGTGTGTACGATTTTGTCTTGATTTCTTGTTTTTAAGCTATTGCATAGCTTCTATCGCAGGCCTTGAGCGCGGGGACCGAATCCAGAAATTCCGTAACGAAAAAACCTCACGCTCCCCACTCCGACGGGCGGAGGTGTGGCTTGAAGGCATGCTATGCTATTGCATGAAAGCTATTGCTTTACCGCGGCAGTCCCCGAGTGCCACACGTTTTTTTTTTTATTAAAAGTATCTTATTAGGATATTAAAATGTTATTTACTAAATAGCTTTCCGCCCGCGACTTCGCCTGCGTAGACCAGATTTTCGTTCCCATCGGATTTCAGTGATAAAACCTGTCCTATTTTCTTTATCAGATATCAAATTGTCTTCAAATTTCATTCAAATCGGCTCAATGTGAAGGTTCAAGTGAAGGAGAGACATTCAGACAAACAAAGTTGTTTACATTAATAACTAGCAAACCGGGCAAACTCCGTTTCGCCACCAGAGACACCTTTTCTTTGCTATAAACCTCACGGAGCCCGAGACCTTTCCAACGAATGTAAAACCGGGGAAATCGGTTCGTGCGTTCTGGAGTTATAGCGTCAGGAAAGAAAACCCGACTTATTTTTATATAGTAGAAGAAGATATTAAGCGGGGACTACGTATACATTTTTTAAGTCACAAGTAGGTAGTTAGTAGAATCAAACCATATACAAACAAAGTCGCATCCTTAATATTATCATATAAAATAACTAGCTTTCCGCCCGCGGCTTCACCCGCGTTTTCAAAGAAAAACCCGCATAGTTCCCGTTCCCGAGGGATTTCCGGGATAAAACCTATCCTATCTCTCAAGTTGGATCGAACTGCACATGGTGTGCGAATTTTATTATAATCGGTTAAGTGGTTTAGGAATCCATTGAGGACAAACATTGTGACACAAGATTTATATATATTAAGATTTTACGCAAATAAACATCTCTTCAATTGAAATGTATTACCTACGCAGTATAGTATGGAATCAACGTGCTCGAAACTAAAAATCGTAAGCGCCATTCACATTTTTATCAAAAAGTGAATGAAAATATTTAGTATTTTCTAAATCTAAAACAGTCACGAAATCGAGGTTTTACCTGTGTATTTGCGAATTATTATCGTAAAATACGCATATAACGCATACGTAAAATCGTAAAATACGGTTGTAATGAGCATTTATATTTGATATTTTATAGGCAACTTCAGGATTTTTTTTTATCGAGCAAAATTTTTCCAATCGTGTTTTGGAAACAGTCATCCCATCACACATACGTTCTGTAATACATATTAGAAATTTCAGTGCGAAAAAACTTCAATATTTTCAATTAGAGCTCATAGATAACAGTCCATTTTGCCGTTTTCACCTACTAAGGGCCCTTAATATTATCATATAAAATAATTTTACGCAAATAAACATCTCTTCAATTGAAATGTATTACCTACGCAGTAAAATATAATAAAATGAAAATGTAACATGGAAATTATTGACTCATTAATTTCGACTGTAACACGCCTACATTTATCTATATTTAAATTGTGAATAATTTATACGTTCATTTTGATATTAACGAAGTTATATAAACTCCCGTGACTTTCCTTACATACCTAGAAGTAATAATACAAAGATGAAGTTTGTTTGAACGCGCTAATCTCAGGAACTACGGAACCTTTTTCAAACACTTAAGGTAATATAGGTATCAGCGTTGGATATGTACATGTGATCCCTGAGTGCTATAAATCATGGGCGAAGCCAGGGCACACAGCTAAATGCCGTTAGTGCATAATATTAATATGTTACGACTGACGTCTTGCAGTAAGCGTAAGCTTCCAGGATAAAAAAGAAATATGTGCTCGACATACCTACATATTATTTCGTCATATTAGTCTCTAGTAAGTATTACTAGATACCTCTGTATCTCACCAAAATCCATTAGATTTGTTAAAGCAGTTTTTGCTTCTATTTCGTTTTCACAACATTACGTCTAAAATCAATACTCATCGAACAAAGCTATGTAAATCGATGTGTCAAGTTTCATCCAAATTCGTTAAGCCGTTTAACAAGTAATTGCGTGATTGACAAGTATACAAACATTTTTACATTACTCATAATAGAAATAAGGTTGTTTGGTGTATTTTAACAGCAACGTTACTATTAAATCACTTTATTATGAATACTATTTAATTTGGATGAGTTTCAACGACAATGTTTAATTAAAAAAAGAGCGTATGTCCGAGTACACTTGTCAGAAGTGAAACTTCTTTGGCAAGATTCAAAGATACCAAAATCGTCGCCTTACTCCATGACGAGACGGTATTGCCATGACGCGACCTGGTTATACCTACATACAGTGTTACTTCACCATGTATTTTATTAATAGAATTGCATTGAAAACCGCGGTACATTGTTAGTGTTGAAATATAATTAGAACTGGAGCTGATCCATTTACGAAATGTACCGGTAGTTAAATATAACTAACGCGTTTACGAGTTTCAGTGTATGAAACTTTACCGACTTGAGAAAATGATGATGAAATGTGAAATTAAAATCAATTGTTTAAAAATTGTAAAAGTGTAAGTAACAAACCACTCAGCTGAGTCTTTGGTTCGTTATTTTGGAGACTTTTAAAATATGTATGAATATGTATAACTAGCTGTGCCCTGCGGTTTTACACGCAGTGCTCCACTCCTGTTGGTCTTAGCGTGATGGTATATAGCTTATAGCCTTCCTCGATGGGCTATCGGCTATCTAACACCGAAGGAACTTTTTAAATCGGACCAGTAGTTCCTGAGATTAGCGCGTTCAAACAAACAAACTCTTCAGCTTTATAATATTAGTAGAGATTTATGTCAAATTTAATACAAAAAAAAAATTGTATGTATAATGATAAATGTTTAAACTGGTTAAAAATTATAGACTAACCTTGCCGCATCTGTATGATAAATGTATAAAAAGAGTAAAACAGGAAATAAAATAGCACTTGTTTATTGTTTCTGTAATAATTGGCATAGAATAGTTATTATTGTATAATTCTTGCTATTATTTCATTATTATAAAAAGAAAAGCAGATCATTATTGCTGATTGCATCAAAATGATGAGTCTTACATTATAAATAATTTGTTATTGCGATTGTTTTCTATATTTGCTGGTTTATATTTTTCATGCCCATATTATTTATCTTGTAACTAAAATCCATTTATCTTTGTTATAAAAGAACTCTGGTAACAGGGATGAAAAATTCCAATAATATGAAGTAATTTCTGAAACTTTACATTAAGATTTTTACCATAGAAAGCTAATTTATTCCTGAATAACTGTGTATATTTTCTTATGGTTGATTTTACACGAGTATTATATATTTAGAAATTAAAGACAATTCTAAACAGTGAGTATGGTTGCGCAGGCACAAGATGCTTACTGCAAAGTGTGTGACACATCGGGTTAATATTATAATGAATAAATTGCATTTAAAATCTGTTAGTCTTTTATTTCTAAACTTATATTTTCATCAGAATAACATGGCCGAAACCACTATTTTGCTGTTATTAACATAACTACTGTTATAGACATTTGTCATAATATACACTAATATGTTGAATTCATTTGCATCTAAATGATAGTTAAGTTATTAATGACCAGCTGTGTCGCGGTTTTACCTGCATTGCTCCGCTACTATTGGCTTTAGCATGATGATAATATATAGCCTATAGCCTTCCTCAATAAATGGGCTATCTGACACTAAAATCAGACCAGAATTCTATCTAAGGTTCCTGAGATTAGCGTGTTCAAACAAACAAACTCTTCAGCTTTAAAATATTAATATAGATTGAAATAGTGGTGTAAAGGGCAGTTATATCAGATAGAAGACGGGCTCTGCTGGACTTTATTACATTAACAAAATAATTGAAATATTTGTAATATTAGAGTTTTAAGTTATCAATTATCTACAGCAAAACATATCATCTTTACCAATCTACAGTTTTGGCTTGATGTATGTTTTAATTATCAATGTATTTATCTGCAAGACTTGTTTAAAAAGTGCTAAAGCTTCTTCAAGAAGAGTAACAAATAGTTTAATCCAATAACTTGCAAATGTTTTGGCTATTGCTTTCTTTCACATTTGATGTAATATTGCATCTAAAATTAAGAGCACAACTGATTACAATAGAATAGAACCTAAGGTAATGGCTGTAGTCTCCATGTACTTAAAATAAATCTAGAAACATACAAATTCATGTCTGTTGTAGGTATGTTAACGGAATTTAAATCATTTTGTTTGTGTTTCTATTTATACAGCTATATTATTACAGCTTTTATACAGCAAAATTTATATTTTGCTGTCCTGGTGGCTTATGCCACCACATGTATTGATTGTATTTTCCTGTCTCATTTAGTTTATTTTGCTTTATTACATCCCATATTCCATGTATCTCCTAAAAACGGTTTACAAAACATTAACATGCTTTCCGGCCTCGTGGTGCACCTGTTGGAAAAATTATTTCGACTCACCAGTATATGATGTTGAGCTGTAAGAATCTGCAGACGACGCAGACAGCGACCGGCTTCTGTAGCGAGCCGACTTTTTCAGCGCGCCACACTTCCCGCGTTGACCTTCGAATTTTCCAGAATTTTCCGTAGTGCCTCCCCGGACCTGCCCGGGATCCGTCACAGGACTATCACTCGACACATTAGCTGTTGCAACGCTATCCTTCCTCAGAGTATTCGGCTCGCCATGACCGTCAGACATATTGATCGCTCGCTAATCCTTCTGTTTATCAATCGATGGCAATGTATTTTATAAATCGATCTCCAATCAATCTGGATTTTAGAGGCGTAGATAACGTTTCATTCAACACGTTCAATGCACAAAATCGCACGATTTATTTGAAATCAATGAAATAAAAAATATCAATAATAAATACTGATTCAGTCGCAACTCGCAGTTGCGATAATTCTATTATTAACGACAACACAATTCTTAGGATTTGTTTTGAAACTGCACAACCTATAGAATAATATGATTCAAAATAAATAATGGGAAACTAAAAGCTTTTAGGAATTACATTAGATTAAAATTGGGCAATATTCAAAGGCTGCCTCTAATCCACAATCCGTAGGTAAAACTCCCCCCGCGCACTTCTACCCCGAATTCTGTTCAAACAAAGTTCACGCAAAGTTCAAACAGGAGATGTCAAAATCGATTCGTTAAGGATGTGATCAAGATGTGATAATCGATAAATTTCCATTTACAATTTTTGACAAACAAATATCATATCCTTGAATTCTAAGCCTTGAATGATCTGCAGAGTATTAAAATTAAAATTTCTAACATCATATTTAATAAATATGTAGTTAAAAAATTTTAACACATATAATTTTGATGTGTATAATTCCAATATCTGATATGAATAGTCCGTATGATGTGTTAAAAATTTAGCATTTCTTTATCACAGACAATATTAAACATTACTTAAAATGAGTATAAAATATACGGTTAAATAAACATTTTGAAATATTTACTATATCTTACATTTTAATCGATTCATTATTTAAATATATTACAAAGTACGATTTTTAAACTTGGAACCACGACGACCACGACACAACCGGCACAACCCGTGGTACAACACTAACGTTGCTAATATGGAAGTGAAATGCTTGACAACCGCTACGCGAAACTAGTAGGAAGTAAATAACAAAAGTGTTTTTAAATTAAAAACTTGGTGAGTGCTTTTATTACATTGTTAACCTACTTTTGTATTTAATAA